>CAUYQU010100761.1:0-22583 GCA_963574635.1 Cheracebus regulus
AGAGGAGAGGGGAGGAGAGGGGAGGAGAGGGGAGGAGAGGGGAGGAGAGGGGAGTAGAAAAGAAGGGAGGGGAGGGGAGGGGAGGAGAAGAGAGGGGAGGAGAGGGGAGGAGAGGGGAGGAGAGGGGAGGAGAGGGGAGTAGAAAAGAAGGGAGGGGAGGGGAGGGAAGTAGAGAAGAGGGGAGGAGAGGGGAGGGGAGGGGAGGGAGGGGAAGGAGAGAGAAATGTGTATGAGCAGACCATGTGTTAATACACTGCTCTATGTTCTTGTTTTACAATGGTGAGCATATCAGATAGCCAGCCTTGCCTTTGTAGAGTTTGGAGACTAAAGTGAAAGGCAGTAATTAGACATATAAACACACAAATAAATTACAAATGCTCTAATGAGAGAAAAGAACTGGTGCAAATAAGAGAAAGTAAATAAGAAGGTAAAAGTAATTTGAGTTATGAGTTCATAGTTACAGAAAGGATTCAAACTGTGGCTTGGCATTAATAAATTGTCAAAATGTAGCAGAGAGCATCCCCTGAATTGGGATGGAGCTGGGACCAGTCCAACTGCTTTCTTTCAAATTGGCAATGCACTGGAATCACCCAGAGGAAGATTTTCAATAGTCTTTGACCTAATCCAAGATACCCTTAATTATAATTTTTTGGAAGTAGAAGACTCTGAAACTCTATGATAATATGTTAAGTGAAAGAACTAGACTAAAATGCATAATCCTTGATTCTGCTATCTGGGTTGCACTTGTGATGACTTTACTCTCCTTGATTGGATTATGGACCTAAATTCCTCTGGTTCAGGGCTATAATACCTTTTGTCTGTTCAGGAGACCAAACAACGAACGGATTCCTAGCCAGATATGCATCTGACCTGAATTTTTCCAAGAGGTGGGTGGGTACCATTCCAGGCACTAGTTGCTGCAGAGAAATTGTAGCTGGTGCCTGGGGTCCCTCTAGTGGTCAGAAGCTGTCACTTCAATTCGCTTCTCTGGCCCAGCTTTGGCCAGAGAATTTTGCTGATACTGGCTCTAAGAGGGATGAAGGATTCCTGCAAAAAGCAAGCAGAGACACCTAAATACATAAATATATTTCAGAATTCTCCTCTCTAGAATTAACATTAAAAGTCTAGGTGACGTAACTCAGGAATTTCTTTCCAAATTCTTCGTGACCCTTTTTACCTTGTCTTGGCTAAATTAAATGAGAAAGAAGGGAGTTGAGGGATACACAACTTTTATAAACCAGAGTAGACAGCTCCCCAGGAAATCAGGCCATCAGTTAGGGATTCCAAGTTTCATTTTTACTCCCTGGCAAAATGGAAAACGTATCAGAGTTGGGGTGGTCAGAGAGAGCACTGGGTTGAGTTGGGAGACCATGAGTCATGCGTTCCGAGCTATAACACTTCACAGCTTTCTAAGTTTCTAAGAGCAAAAGCAGGTAATGACACCTTCCTTGCCTGGCTCGCAGGTCTGATGTAAAGATTAAATGGACCGACAGATGTGGAAGCTCTAAAATCAGTTACAGCTGGGAGGAAATACACTGCAATTAGTATTAAAGAAGAGTTTACCCTGCAGGCAATTCGAAAAATGTCCATTGCCTTTTGGGGCCATTTTACCTAAACACAAGTTCTTACAAAGGCAACAGCATGTGGGAGCTGGACTGCTGAGAGTTACCCTTCCGGCTCTGTCTTTGGGTTCATACTCAGCCCTGTGACCAAAGGACTCACAGAATCTGCCTAAAACAATGTTTAATAGGGACCTCTAAGGAAGAATTGCTTTACAACAGAGGTCAACAGGGGGTAGGGGAAGGGTAGTAGGAGTGATGGTCATGGGAGCTGTTGGTGGGCATTTTAATGGCACCTGGGCTGGCTTTTGCTGCATTACAGTGTTGTTTAGAGAAAGGCATAATATGCTCTTGACCTGCCACAAAATCTTTTATCATACATAACCTTACTACAGGAACCCTTGGATGACCACATTGCAACTTCTCACAACCCTCTCCTGTGGTTTCCGTTCCTTGGAATACGGTGTCCTTTGGAAGCTCCTTGTTGTGGGAGGGTGGAGTGGCTGGGAGACCTCATCTGCTTATCAGCCACAGAGCTCCCCCTACTCATTGGAAACACATTAATGCCACTCTCATCATCTGTTAATGCCACTCAAGGTGTGGGCTATGGATCAATATCGGCATCACCGGGGAGCTTGTAGGAAACGTGGACTTTCAGGTTCCACCCCAGACCTGGCCACTGAATCAGAAGCCACACTTTAACAAGATCCTAAGTGATGCGTTTGCACAGAAATGAAGTTTACGACGCATTTCACGTTTTGCTGGATCTTCAACAAAATGAGAACCTGTCTTTATCTAGGGTGTCCTCTCTCCCACCCCACTTCTACTTCCAGCAGCCTCCTTGTCTTCCAGATTCCACCTTAAAATTCTGGAATCACTATGCACTGGGGACAGACCCTGCACAAACATCTAGTTCCCATGCTTTAGAAAAAGTGACAAAGAAGCCACGCCCCTTTCTTTCCCAGGCTCCCTCTGCCCCAGAAAAACAGACCTTCCTCAAATCTTCCCCCAAATGGCACAGGTTTGAGGGCTGTGTGGCAATGGGGAACACAACGTTTCTATCTGCTTTTTTTCTCCTGCTCTGGGTGGGAGGGGCCTCTGGAAAGAAAGGTGACTGTGGGGAACTGTTCACTGCATCATGTGTGACGCAAAAGCAAGATCAGAAGTGAGTGCTGGGGGTGCCAACGAACTGAGCATGGGATGGAAGAATGTGCCCCCAGGAGGTGGCAGAGAGACCACACAGAGTCACAAGGCACCTGGGGTCTCAGGCCGTGCACTCCCAGAGACCGGGGTAAGCAGGCACACTCACATGCACAAGTGTACACAGCCACACACAGTCTACTGCTTCCAGGCTCTATGTCCAGGTACACATCCCAGAAGGCAGGCAGAGCCCATGCCACCCCATCCCCAGTGGCCAGATCTTGTCTGTGCTCGGTGGCACAGACACATCATAGCCCAGTCCCCACACGCTGCACACACTCTGCTGATCCTTGAAATGACTGTGACGAGAGGTCTCTCTCCTTGGCAAACACTGTCCCCTTCCTGGGTTCCTCTTTTAACACATACATTTTTCCAAGGGGGTCAATGGATTAAATAACAGACACTACTTGTAAGTTAATGAATCAGACATTTTGCCACAAGGAGGGTCGAGGGCAGCTGGAGAAAAACAGGCAGCTGAGGAGTGACAAGGAGCTGAATGAAAGAAGGGGCAGGGGCGGGGCAGCCAGGAGACAGACTTTACCTGCTCCACAGTTACACCGAAGGGCAGTGCTGGTCCGTAGTGCGGGATGGGGGCCCTGGATTACACAGATCTGACTTCTCAGGGACAAATGGGGGAACTCGCATTTCCAGGGTTCTGATGGGCCTCCTGGGCTTCAACCAGATTCACCTCGAAACAATTCCACCTGCAGTCAAAGTGATTCTTAAAACATGCCAATCTATCCCTATCACTCCCACGAGTATCTGTGGCCTCTCCATCATCAGAGTGTAAAGACAAGCTTAGCATAGCTCCCAAGGTCCTCTCAAACCTTCCCCAAACCTGTCTCTCCAGCACCAGCAATGAATCTAACTTTTAGACATGATGAATGACGAGTAGTTCCCCCAAAGCCAGCCACCTTCCCTCAGCCGTCTGTGCCTCAGCATGGGGCTGCTCCACCAGCCTGGAAAGCTCTCAACACCGCCCCTTCACCTAGCTAATGCCTATCTGTTCGAGACTTAGCTCTGGTGCTCCCTGACCTGTGCCCATCCTCTCTGTGCCCACAAGCCGCATTGGTGAGTTAGGTGTGCCTGCTCTGCGCTCCCGAAGCACACTGGGCATAATAATTACTATCGTGAGCCAGATGCGTTGGCTCACGCCTGTAATCCCAGTACTTGGAAGGCCGAGGTGGGCGGATCACGAGGTCAGGAGATTGAGGCCATCCGGGCTAACACAGTGAAACCCCGTCTCTACTAAAAATAAAAAAAATAAAATAATAAATTAGCCAGGCATGTTGGCAGGTGCCTATAGTCCCAGGTACTCAGGAGACCGAGACAGGAGAATCGCTTGAACTCAGGAGCTGGAGGTTGCAGTGAGCCGAGATCACACCATTGCCCTCCACCCTGGGCAACAAGAGAGAAATGCAGTCTCAAAAAAAAAAAAAAAATTACTACCATGCATTATTTAACTTCTGTCATTATGTGTTGGTCCCACCAACCGAGTTTCTTAAGGACAAAGGCTGCGGCTTTCTTATCTCTTACTTTGAGAACTTAGGCCAGGGCTGGAATGATAGTACGCATTCTAAATGTCTGTTGTGTATAGTAATGCATGCATTGAGGATAGATTAAGTATAAATCCCTTGTGAGCTAATGGACTCTTTTCACTAAAGAGAAAAATGGGGCTCTCCCATCAGAAGTTATGCAGCTTGTCCAAGTACTGACTTTTAGGAACCAGAAAATTCTGAGATTTGAACCCAGGTCTGTGTTCCAGATGAGTTTAAAGTCCCTGTTCGCCCCTCGCTCATGTGCCCAGCTGGTGGTAAGTCATAACAGCACTGCCCCGTTGCTGCATTTCCCCTCATACATTCAAGACATTCATGTCTGACCTTCCAGGAGGGACCTTAAAGCGAATCAGGTTTTGCTTTCGTGCTTCTATTATTTATTTATTTAGAATTTATTTTATTGTATTTATTTATTTATTTTTTGAGACGGAGTCTCACTTTTGTTGCCCAGGCTGGAGTGCAGTGGCTAGATCTCGGCTCACTGCAACCTCCACTTCCTGGGTTCAAGCAATTCTCCTCCCTCAGCCTCCCGAGTAGCTGGAACTACAGGCATGCACCAGTATGCCCGGCTAATTTTTGTATTTTTAGTAGAGATAGGGTTTCACTGTGTTGGCCAGGCTGGTTTCAAACTCCTAACCTCAGGTGATCTGCCCACTTCAGCTTCCCAAAATGCTGGGATTACAGGCATGAGCCACCACTCTCCGCCTGCCTTCTTGTTTTACAGATGGTGACTGAGGCTCAGAGATGTGGAACGTTATAGTATTACATTACTGTAATACTCACAGCAACATGATAATGTTATCATGTTATTACATCATGGTGGGGCCAAAGATGGGGCCTGAGATGGCAGGGACCAGACATGAGACAGGCAACAAGGATGAGTCAGGCTACTTTTCCCACATCAGCTCAGAATGCATCAAAACAATGTATATTTATTGACTGTGAGCTTATCTGGGTGCCTGAGCCCCCTCCCAAACCCCAGCAGTAGGAGAAACGTGACCAGGAGAACAAAGGCTGTGTTTCTCAGTTACCGTCTCAGGTCAGAGGGAGAATTGGATGGAATCCATCACTTGGAGCCCACTTCCTTCTGGCCTCGCCGCAAGGGGCCACATCCAGATGGAGAAAATAGTTAGGAGGGTCGCACATTTGCATATATTTGCATGTGTTTGCATATTCACACAGAACATGCAGCTCATTCTCAGGCAATTTTCAAGTAAATGTGATTATTGCCACCTTCAGGTTGTCATGGATAGATTTTGCTCTTCTCACTTTCGTTCTCACCCACCCACGGTCCCTGGGCCTTGCTTGATACAGGACGAGCCAGTGTGTGCGTGTCGGGGAAGGGAATACGTGAAGGCACAGGAGTACCAGCACCAGGGAGAGGTGGCCCCAGGGCCAGGCACAAGGGCAGCATAGCAGCCTTGCCTTACCCCGAATCCTCAAAACACGCCACTCTGGCTGCTAGGTGACATCTGCTGTGTTCCTGCTGAGATACCAACTAGCTGAGTGGAATGCACATTCTCAGCAAGCTACACGCTTTTTCACTGGCGAGATGGCAGTGCAATACAACAATCTCTTTGGCACACAGGACAGTGGGCAGATGATGAGCATTATATGAATATAAGCTGTGAAGTCAAACATCAAGCTCCAAGTCCCTTGAGAATCTTTTCCTCATGACTGTATTACCCTCAAATCCACCTTTTCTCATAGAACCTGCTTTCCCTCCTATTTGGCTCACAGTAGGTTTTTCCCAACAGCTTTTAATGGTCCAGGGACTCAAAAGGCCCAGAGGGGAGCCTGTTTGTTCTTGCAAGCTGACAGACAGTGGGCAGGCACAGCTACGTGCATG
The DNA here is from genome assembly GCA_963574635.1 of Cheracebus regulus. Lineage (NCBI taxonomy): Eukaryota > Metazoa > Chordata > Mammalia > Primates > Pitheciidae > Cheracebus > Cheracebus regulus. The sequence goes on from CAUYQU010100761.1 coordinate 6,165, forward strand.
GAGAACACAGGAAATAAAGAACAAGCCAGATCCTTGCTGTTCTGCCTGGTGCTGAGAGGAGAGTCTCATAAGCAACAGGATACCAGGGTGTTCCTTCTTTGAGTTATTAAGTCAGAGAAAAGTCTCCCCTGGCTGATTATTCCTGTGAGTTTGAATACTCAGCTAGCATATGAGTTAAATGAGAGAACTGTTTTAGCAATCATAGATTAAAACTTCTCCTATATGAGTTTGCAAATCAACTAATCAACAAATACTTTCTGCGTGCCTCAGTGAAGCCAAGCTGAGTAGCTGAACTCTAGTAGGCATTCAGTAAACACATGTTAATTTAATTCAATGTACTGTAGATATTGTACTGTTATTGTGGAATTCAGAAATTAAAAACATAGTGACCTTGCCTTCTAGGAACTCAGAGTCTATAAAGATATTAAAACTTGAAATATTTTATAATAATAATATAATAGAAGGCATATAACACAGTTGTCTTAGTCTGTTCAGATTGCTATAACAAAATACCACAGACTGGGTGGCTTGTGAAAAACAAACTTTCATTTCTCACAGCTCTTCATGCTGGGAAGTCCTAGATTAAAATGTTGGCAGATTTGGCATCGGTGAGGGCCAGTTTCCTGGTTCTTAGACAGTTGTCTTCTCACATTGCAGAAGGGACAAGGGGAGTTTCTGGGGTCTCTTTTATAAGGGCACCTGAGCCTTCATGACCTAATCGCCCTCCCACAGCCCCATCTTCTAACCATTATATTGGGGGTTAGGATTTCAACATATGAATTTGGATGGACACATTCACTCTTATAGCAGGACTTAAAAGCAAAGGCACTGACGTTAGACACTAACGTTCAATTCAGCTGTGTAACCTGAGACAAGTCACAGAACTTCTCTGAGTCTTAGGTTCCACTGAAAGTAGACCAGCAGCATCTTTTACATTGGGTTATTTGGAGCATTAAGTTGACTGACATGTACAGAACTTAACACATTGCTTGGCACTGAGTAAGCTTTCAAGATGTTAGCTAAAATTTAAGAAAGGCATAATTAAGTACCAAAATACATGTTTTAAAGTTGCATGATTTTTAAAATTAGAAAGAACCTTAAAAACTCTCTAATCCAATGTTTCCCAAATAATGGTCTGTGGATTGTTGCCAATTTGTGACTTTTTTTTTTTTTTTTAACCAGTCTATAGCAAAATGAAATACAGAAAGGCAATGTAGTGGTAAACTGTTCTTTCCTTGGTGTTCAGTTTCCTTTCTTTCAGTGAGTTGACAAAAGGCAGGTGGTAAAATTGTTAATCCCATGTGAGTTCTCCATTTATTATTGTTGTTGTTTTGCTCATGAAATGTAGAAGTCTGAGAACCACTGCTCTAATAGATGAAATTTCCCATCAGTGGACTCACCTTATAGGTCATTCTCTTGGCTCCATTTGAACAGGGTCAGGGTGCTGAAACATTATTTATACTCTAGAGCTCAGATAGAGCTAAGAGGACAAGTCTAACTCCTTTTCTGCATAACTGTCCTTCAGATCTTTGAAGACACCAACCATGAGGAAGCTTGGTATAGTGAGCAGAGCCTTCGGTTTAAACTCAGTTCCAGTTCTGCTATCATGTTGATTTCCTCCTTTAAACTTTTGTTAAATGGGCTAGGAGGATGGGGAAGAATGTTGTTGGGATCAAGGAAAATAATGCATGGGAAAGCATTTTGTAAATAGTGTATTACCATGCAAATGTCATACCTATAGTTTTGTAGTGGTTTGAGATGGAGTTTCACTCTTGTTGCCCAGGCTAGAGTGCAATGGCACGACCTCATCTCACTGCAACCTCTGCCTCCTGAGTTTGGATGATTCTCTTGCCTCAGCCTCCAGAGTAGCTGGGATTACAGGCAGCTGCTGCCATAGCTGGCTAATTTTTTTTTTTTTTTTGTATTTTTGTAGAGATGAGGTTTCACCATGTTGGCCAGGCTGGTCGAAAACTCCTGACCTCAGATGATCTACCTGCCTTGGCCTCCCAAAGTGGTAGGATTACAGGCATGAGCCACTGCACCCAGCCTACACCTGTAGTGATAAGACAGCCCCATTTCCACCAAGAGATCTCCACACAGCACAGTACTTATTTTTTTTTTTTTTTACCGTTGGTTTTTACTCTTCTGGACGTGGGTGGAGTAAGGATTAGTCAATATTCTTCACAAAACATGATATCCAGAACTAAGCATAAACTTCAGATCTAGTTGGTAACATGGAGTAAAATGGGAGAAAGTGCTGACCTGCATGGTCATTAGGACCTTGGCTTCCATGATATTTCCCCTTTATACCTTCTGACCTGAGCAATTTACTTTTATGCTATAATCACAGCACAAATGTGTCTTGTTTTTCTTTTGGCCAGTTAATATTTTAGAGCAACTGGAAGCTTTGCCTTCTTAATTTGGCTTAGAGACTACAATATTTAATCCACCTTTTCCAAATTAAAAACCTCTCTGGAGAACATGGCAATATAAGAGTTTATTAGGGCTGCCTTTTCTTTGCCATGTTTCTATTTTACCACCTCCATTTTATTCTATCATTTCTTCTTCCTTTTACATGGAATGTCCCCTTTGAAAGCTATTTGAAACTACGATTTTGCCAAAGGCCTATGCATTCTGCTCTACCTTGCCAAACGATGTCCTGAGATGTATTGTGAAATAGATAGAAGGAGAGCATAGAGGTTAAGAGTGTCAACTCCTGGAGCAGCTTATTTACATTCAAATCCCAACTCTGTTACTTATTGGGTTTTTGACCTTGAGTCAGTAACCTTAACCACTTTGTTTCTTAGATCTTTCATCTGTAACAAGGAGATGAATATGACATCTACTTCATCATGCTCTTCTGAGGAATCAGTGTGCTAATGTATGTAAAAGTTCTGAGCACAGTTCCTGGCACATACTGAATCCTCAGTGTATCATGAGCGTTAATCTTACTACTGCCCTTATAGGACCATGTGAAGTTTTGGATTTGTTCTGCTATGTTCTTCTCCTTATATCTTTTGTGCAAGCCTTTATTCAATCTGAGCTCATCAAAGAGCTCTTTATGAAACTCCATGGGTTTTGTTAGCTGCCTTCTCCTTTTTTTTTTTTTTATCAGGATGACTCATGATCATTTTATTTGAATTTCATTTCTTAGAAGGGCCCATCCTGTTAGAGGGTGGAGTCCCATTATTAATTTTGCATCATGGGTCACAAGATCATAATCTTTTGCTCTGAACTATTAGACATTTGCTCTTCTGGTGTCTGGGATGTACTGATCTGAATATTTTAGTTAATTTATTCATGCATTGCTTGTTTCCCAAAAGGAATTGAGATGGTTGCCATATTTTATTATAATAGGGGCCACCCTATCATTTATTATCAGTTTTCAGAAATGTCACAGTCACTTTCCTCCCTGTTTCTTATCACACACACATCATCATCCAGGTCTTCCTAACTGGCCACAATTAAGTCTTGACTAGCAGTTTCCTCTCATTACTTTTTTTGCCTACTGAGGGATGAAGTTGTCAGCAAGGCCAGGCAAATATTCATCAGATGTTCTGCATGAGACTTCCAGCAGATGTCCTGCTAGCTGAAGTCCCTCATCACCACTAGATCTTGCCTCTCTGCCAAATTTTGCAATTCGGAGAAAAGCAACGAGAAAGATATCTGTGTACCAGTTGCACATGTGTGTGCCTTATCTCCTCTGTAAGAATAAAACTTCCTGGAAGACGCCCTATTGTAAATGCCTTTCATACATGCCTAGAACTCTGTTAGATTATTATTATTTTTAAAATAAATTGTTATCTAGACTGTAGGATTATTGCTTAACATGAAGCTCTCTTGAATGAAATAACTGTTTTGGGATCTGATTCTGTGTGCTAGTGATCAGAGTACTTGCCACCCTTCTGCAAACTGTGTCCCTCTTCCAGAAACCTGAGAGAAAGTGTAAAATACCCTTACTCCTGGTAGACTTCTTACCAGAGACATCTCACTGACTTAAACCATCACACATCCAGCTGGCCATTCAGTCAATCTGAACTGTTTGTTGTTGGTTGGCTAGACATATTTCTTTTTTCTTTCTTTTTTTTTTTTTTGAGATGGAGTCTTGCTCTGCCAACCAGGGTGGAGTGCAGATCTTGGTTCACTGCAGCCTCAGCCTCCCAGGTTCAAGCGATTCTCCTGCCTCAGCCCTCCAAGTAGCTGGGATTACAGGCATGCACCAGCAGGCCCAGCTAATTTTTTGCATTTTAGTAGAGGCATGGTTTCACCATGGTGGCCAAGCTGGTCTCAAACCCCTGACCTCAGGTGATCTGCCTGCCTAAGCCTTCCAAAGTGCTGGAATACAGGCATTAGTCACTGTGCCCAGCCTGCTAGACATATTTTTATGTGTCTTTCATCTGCATAGTAATTATTGGTGACTCATCTAAGAAGCACCCTCCTAGGAAGCATCAGAAAAGAACCATCAGAAAAGGATGGCTCTTTGCCATACTAATAATCAAGGTTAAATTGGATATAACTTTCCTGAGGGAAGAGGTCAGTTCTCTGATTTACTCTAGCTATCAAAGAAAGCCAGTGAAATACAGTAAAACCATTACTTACTGAGCATCTACTATCTGTCAGACACCATTGTTAGGCTAAAAAAAATATAAAGATGAATAAGATCTCCCCTGCTCTCAGAAAACTCACAGATATGGCGGAAACAGGCATATAAATAGATTATTGCAACAGTGTGGTGAGTACGGTGATGGAGATACTGGTCTGCTTATTCCAAGGCATGGAGTGGAGGCACTCAGCCCAGCCAGAGGGGAGTGGGAAAAGACCTGCTTGTCAGGGTGACTGCATGTCAGCCGTGATACTGAACTAAGTCTTAAAGCTAAACAGGGACATCCTGTTGTAAATGAATACCATCCAATTTTATTTTGATTGGAGAAATATTGTTTTGGTGAAAAATGAATGCTTATTTCTGCTCACTGGGAAAATGATCAGCCTTTGGGTTTAAAGGCTGGACAGGGGAAATTGCTAGTTCGCTGCGGTTGGCCTATGCAATCACATGTAAATAGGCTTTGGGGCAAATATCTGGCTCCCAATAGACCAACACCCCTTTTGTGTAAGGAAGCTGGGATCAGCCCTTGTTGAGAGAAGTCTGGAAGAAAAGGTGAGAGGATCTCAGGGAAACACAGGAGAAAAAAAAAAAAACCTCAGGATCATAAGTCCCTGAAGAAGCCATTTACAGAACCAGGAAGGACACTGGGCCAGAAAAGGTACAGGTTAGTGGATAAGAGAGCAGACTGCTTGGAGGCAGTGCCTACACTAGAGGATTATCCCAGCAGTGGCTTGTAGGGACTTATTCCAAGGCACGGAGTGGAGGGCACTTCCCAGAAGGGCAGCTGGCTGGTTCAATTTCTTGAGCTCTGACCATTCCTGCTCTCTAGGGACACAGTTACTGCATGCAATCTGATCTCTGCCTTAAATATGTATCAATTCTACGGTCAATGCAATGGGTCCGGTTATATCAAGGATCCCCTGATTTGACTCACTCAAGTAATGCTCCTGGACATACTGAGCCTTTAGAAAACCCCTGGTCACCTGATAGGGTAATGGAAAAATTGTTTTGAATTATTTGCTATCACCATCTAGTGAATAAAGAGCTAAAGAAAACCCTGTCCTTAGGAGCCAGGCCTGAAGCAACATAGGGACAGAGGGAAGTGGATACCTCTGTTACCAAAGGACAAACAGGACCTAGGCAGGTAAGCTGAGAAGGGAGGTGGGGGCTACAGAGAGAGGTGAGAATGTGAGCCAGCAGAGGGAGGAAAACTATCAGAGTCTGAGCAGAGAATGGCAAGCAGGTCTGTATTGTTACAGCTTGAAGTGGGAGGCCAGGAGTGACAGGGGAGGCTCAGAGGCGGTAGGCAATGGAGAACTTTGTAGAACACGTTAGGGAGCATGCATTTCATCTGGTAGGCAACGTGGACTCAGGAAAGTCTCAAGCAGAGAAAGGTAATGATACAGTTTGTTTCTTAAACATCATAGATCACTTTGAAGGTTCTAGAGACAGAGGGTTTGGGAGAGCGAACTGGGAAGCTGCTGTAATTGGCCAGGTAAGAGATGAAGTGGCCCGAACCAGGAAAGCGATGGTAGAGATGGGGAGAAGAGGACGGATACGAGGAATAGAAAAGTAGTAAAATTAGCAGAACGTAAATCAAAGAGGGCAGAGGAAGGAGAGGATCGTCCAGGATGGTGCTTTGGGTAAAAAGGCATTTGCACGCTCTGCCACATAATGGGCATTTGATAAATATTTATACAAGTACAGTTCCCTGTCGTGATGATTGCTTTTCTGTTATTACTACTGAGTGTTACTAAAATGAGAATTCTAGTTTCAGCTTACTCACAATGTGATCCTAGGAACATCAGATTATCTCTTCTATAAAATGAGAGGGTTTGACTACACAAATTCTAAAGTCCTGCCCAGCTTTAACTTTTCTGGCAAAATATTGTGGACCAATATCGGAAACATATTATAAAGCTCATGACAGTGTTTTCATAGGTAGATGTGCTCCAAACTTCAAATAACCAACTTAAAATAAATTCTTGGAAGAGCATTCTAATTTGAGAACTGCCAGTACTCTCTTACCTCATCTCCATTTTCCCCCCGCAGGTATAATTTCTTCATGAATATAAGTCTTGTCTGTCCAAAAAAGTTTAAGAGACTATGACATATGTTTTGGATCTCCTATAACATGGTATAGAGCCAGGTACATTTCATCATTCAAAATTTACTTGAGTTGAATTCAATTATGTCTCTCTGCAGGAGCGTGATCCTAAATACTTCAAGTATACATTCATTCTACTATTCAATCAGCAGATACTTATAGACTGCGTAACCAGGTGCAAACTGAATAAGATATCAACAATTCACTGAAGGAGTGAAGAGTGTAGCAAAGTAAATAAGATATTTATGTAGGAAGCCATAATGTGTTCTGGGAAGTGAATGATGGTGTGGTCTCTTCTATGGACACTTATGGACACTATAAAGTGATGTGGCTATTAAAAGCAGACAGTAATTACTTCCAGTGAAAAGAGAGTGAAGGCAGATGTCTCTGGGAGATATTATAATGGCTTGGCCCCCACACTGAAAATTATGTAGCTATTAGCACTGTTTGCTGGTCATTAAGATGAAGACTTAAAGATGAATGGCTGAGTGCTGGGGTGTACTCTCACTAGGGGGCAGAGTTCAGGTGGAATGAAGCTCATTAGACCAGTCAATGGTGAAATTCTAGCCCTTGGCTTCACAGGGAAAGCACAGTGTGTGGGGAGATCACTAGACCTGAAATTAGAATGCCTAGGGTCCCTTCCCATGACCCAACTTTCTGAGTCGTGTGACCTTTGATCATCAGTGCAACATGTCCTATCCTCCGGTTGCTCCATCTGAAGGGTCACTGGAAATACCTGCTTAGCTTTGTGACAATCAATGGACATGATAGTGGTAATTAACATTGTAGCTAATGGTCACTGAGTGCCTGCTGTGGGTGTGCAACTGTCTGAAACACTTTAATGTATTAATTCATTTAATCCTTGCAATAATCCTAGTAAGCAGTTACTCTTGCATCCCTTTTTTATAGTAGGTGACACTGGAGCAGCAGTAACGATCCCAAGGCCATGCAGGTAAGAAGCAGTGAAGAAGGTATCAAACCCAGTCAGTCAGGCTCTTGCGCCCACACTCTCTGATCATTATGCCCTATCGCCTCTCTTCTAGCATGACAACACTCTGTAAACCATAATATGATATCTAATGGGAACAATAATACTGCTCCAATGAAGTACACCAGTTGGTCCGGACTAAAGGTAAATAGAAGAAGTAGCATAGTTTAATAGGAAAAGATGCACATTATATTATATAAAGCTTAAAAATGGAAACCAGTTCTCTTAGTAGCTTCTGGATATGTTGTCTGCCCAGGATATTAAATTACAAATGATATAATTTACAGAAACTTTTAGCACTTGGAAGAAACATGGTGATTATCTAGCCTGGCCTTGTCCTTGTGCAATTAAAGATATGCCCCAGAAGTTTAAGTGACTTGACTAAGGTCACACACTTGGCAAAGTGGAGAAGCAAAAACTATTTAGTAATTGTAGAATATAGAATGAAAAGAGTGGGATATTAGTCTGATGCACAAGATTACCTTCCTTTTTTAGCCCTCTGTCTTGCCACCAACCATTCCTACTTGGCGGCCAGGTACTTGGAAAAAAGCCACATGATCTTTCTAGCTCCGCTCAATGTCTAAGATACCCTGCTTCCTTTGCTTGCATCCCATAAGCTATTTCCCTCATCCTGTTTACTGAGCAAATCTCTCCTCAGTTGATGAAATTGTGTTTATCTCCCTTTAAAACCTTACCTATCCTGAATGGCCTTTAAAATCCTTGCTCTTTCTCTTCCTCTATTCTCCAAATAATGATGGGACTCAGTTGTACCAAAAGCTCACTTTACAAAATATTTCCTCAGTACTCTACAGAAAACACCAAACAGAAATGCCATTTTAAAAGAGGTGTATTTTTTCTTTTAGAATGTAAGTGCCTCAAGAGCAGGGATGATGTTTTCCGTATGTTCTATTGTGCCTAGTACACTGTAAATGCTCAGTAAATACTGATAATTGGGAAAAAAAAGTTATGCTATAAAGTTTCTGTTGATTGATGAGTTGACCTTATCCTATCAAGGTATATGTCTCCATAACTGAATTGCTTCCCTAAGTTAATGCTAGAGACATACACTTTTGATTTGTAATGCTCCTTGTGGAAGATATCATAAAGTAGAACCTTATTGCTCTATTTGCATTCTATCACCTGCATTATGCCATACAAAGTCTAAGAATGGGTCTTTTTTTTTTTACTTTCACATTTAAAGGTAGCTACTTCCTCCAAAAGTATAAGAAAGAAATTTATCCACTATCTGTTACAGTTACTCTAAGTATCTGTCTTTTTTAGACCAAGAAATTTGAGCCTTTAACAAGCACTCTTTTGAATGCTCTGCATTTTGGAGGCCAGGAAGCCTCTATTTATTTATTGGGCTCCAGGGTTCTGTTACTTTGGTCTCTGTTAAATGAGTGAAGCCAATCTGATAAACTAATTTAAGCTGTGTTCCTAGCTGTTAATGGCTTCTGTGTGATTCAGATGAGGTGTGTGCTGTGATGGGAGCTTTCATAAAAATATTTTAGGGTTTTGGGACAGAGCCCCTGTAGAGAAGGGAACTTGGGGCAGGCTTGTAAAATAAAACAATCATAAATTGAAAATAATAATAATATCACAAGCAAAAGTGCTATCCATGAAATGTTTGCTTTGTGCCAGGAATGTTGTGCTTTCTGAATGGGATTCTCTTAAATGTTCTTTGAAGGCAACAAAGATCAGACTTATTTTAATTATGCTCTGTTTTCAGAGTGCCTATAAATGTAAGCTGGAGACAGGACTGGGTCACATAGGGCTTCAGGATGTATACATGGTATTATATTTCCTCAAGGCATTTTGAATTTGGGAGAAAAGGAAACCTTATTTTTAGGTGAGCTAGGCTAAACATAGGCCTAAATCTTTCTTATAGGAGCCAAACATTAACTTTAGAAGCAACCTTTTAATTCATTAACTAGTCAATAATTCGACTCTGTAAGCAAATCTTCATTATACGTTTTCAAGATACCAGTCATCGAGAAGGATATGTTCAAAAGAAGACTAATCCCTTCTCTGAATGAGAGGCTGTCCTGGCTTAGTCCTGGGTATGCCTGAGAGCAGGGAGATACTGGTTTTCGCCCATGAGTGCCTGGGCTGTGAGCCCATCCCCACACACAGAGATAATAAAAGGCATAGAGAAATGTGTTTAGTTCGGTGACAAGGCTAAGGCCCACAGCTACGATTTAGTCAGGACATTGCCCTTTGGCTGCCGCTCAGTGCCCACAAGTTCAGGATATTGGCACAGAAACAGGTGGTGTCCATCTGGTCTGCTGAAAGCACATGATCTTCTCTGAACATGTGATGAAGCAGGCGCCCAGGGCAGCTCCCGAACAGCAGGCTCTGCGGCCGCCTTCACTGCTGATTGCATTTCCACTGCAGCACATCAGGTGAGAGCAGTTGCCCCTCTGAAGACCCTGCCCCAGGACCCCTTGCTTTCCCCTTCACTTCTCGGCTCCACCCCCTCTCCCACAGCTGTTTCAGAGGACAAAGAGACTTTATTGCAGTGTGCAAAGCTTTCAGGATGGAAACTATGTCTGGATTAACAACTATAAGTACAGTTTTATTTCTTCAGCTTGGCATTTGCTGACACATAAAGCAAGTCTTTATTGTCATCCCACCCTGCTTCCCAGTTTAACTTTTGTTCTCCTCCCATCCGACTCCAATTCCAGAGTTATTTTCTCTGCTTCCTTGGGTGACTGAGGAGACAACGTCCTTTCTGTTTGCCCTCAGGTCCACATCTCATTTTAAAGCCAAAGCTATCCTCACCCTGACAACTGGATTCCAATGTGATGACTGCTTAGTTACTACCACAAGATTTCCATGAACAAGCTGATAAATGGCACAAGTTTGAGAAAGCTTCGGGGGTCTGGCAAGCACAAAGGAGTAAACTCTTGATGAGATGAGAAAGCTAACGATGCAAAAGCATGGTGGCCAGTCTTTGTGATATCACATCCCACCTGAAATGTTGCTTGACTGCAAGGAACATTATCAAACCAGCATGTAGGGAGAGGTTAGGAACAAGAGTAGTGAAGGTCAGGAAACTATAACTAGTTCACTTAAAAATATTTATTGAGGATCTTATAATAACAGCAGCAGGCATTTTTGAGTGCTTAATATGTGCCAGTCATTATGCCAAACAGTTTCTATGAACTACCTAATTTAATTTTCACAATGAATATTTGAGACAGAAATGACTGTTATCCACTTAAAGACAAGGCTATCAAGGCTATGGAAATTATGTGGCTTGTTCTATGATCGTTTGCATATCATAGAGCCTGTATGTGGTTGATCCAGGATTCAAACTCAAGTAGTCTCACTTTAAACCTACAGGCTTCACACCAGGTGCAAGATCATGTATTTTATTCTTGACATTCAAAAAAGTTAATAAGCAAGACAAATAGTATGTCTGCTCTTATCGAATTTACAGTCTAATGGCAGTGATAAATAAATAATTGTCATGTTATGGTAAGGGCCATGAAAAGCTCATGGCTTGTTCCTAGGATAGAACATCACTGGTCATCTTGCTTTCTCTTTTTCCTCTTACCACCCTGTACATAAATATAAAATTGATCTTCTTAAGAAAATTGATCTTCATATTTATAAGGCTGCAATAGCCTAAACCCTCCTCAACTGAAACATGTTTATAAGGAAGAACTGAAAGGACTAAAAAAGTCTATTCTAGAAAAGAGAAGACTCAGGAACACAGTAGTTATTTTCATGTAGTCGAGGAGCAAGTAATCAATGGTTCAAAGAATTCTTCTGTAGCCTGCAGCACCTACCATGTGCCAGGGTGTGTGCTTGGTGCTGAAGACACTAAGAAGAATCCTAAAAATACTAAGAAGAAGTCTGAAAGTCAACTATGAGAATCACTACTATTAAACTAATTGATTTGCAGACACTAGGGAGAGATCAATGATCTCTTTGAGAGAAGTAGGTGAAGAGATATGCTAAGCAAAGAGAATCATGGAACCACCAAGAGATAGGCAACTGACAGACAACTTGATTTAGAGTATCTTAAGCAAATAAATAATCAAACAACACTATTTTTGTTACTGGTGATTCCTTGAGGGGGGAGAAAAAGTTTAGGTTTTTTAGTCAGTCAGTCTAGGCTCTGAATTCTGCCCCATTTGCTTGCTAGCTATTGATTTTGGGCAAAAAATGTAAACTTTATGAACAGATATTTCCTCATTTGTAACCATGAAGATAATAATACACGTATCAAAGAAGTAAGTGACAGATGTGATCAATACTGCTGAATGTAGGAAAACACAGTAAGTCATTGTTAGCTTCATTCACTCTTTTATTCAATGTCACAGACACTTGAATGGGAAAGTCATGTCAAACGCTGAAGTTGAAGTACAGAAAAGAACAATACCAGAAGGCAGGTAGGAGGAAGGTTGTATATTATTTGGAAGATGTTGGTTATGAATGACAAAATTTAACATGAAGTAGATAAAAAAGAAAAGACAAGAATAAAAGGATGTGATTGTTCATATAACTCAAAAACCCACAATAAGCGAGGTTGGATCCAGGGGCTCAAGTGAAATCATGAGATGCCTGTCTCTCAGTCTCCTGGCTCTTGCTCTTCTGTGTTGGTTTTCTTCTCTAGGTATGCATTCTCTAGTTCGTAGCAAAAATAGCCTGTGGCATCTCTAGACTTACATGGTCTTCAGTGTAAGTAGAAAAGTCTTAGAGATATCAATCCCCCAAAACCCCATCCTTGCTGGGGCCATATGCCCACCTCTGACCTAATCATTATGTCTAGGGTGGGGAAAGCAACTCTGATGAACCATCGTGTACTACATGCCCAGTACAGTGGGTGGGGCCTCATCTCTCCCAAGACTGTAATAAGCAGATGATTCAGGTTGACCAATCAGAAAATTCCAATCCCTGGCACACACACCGGAGCTAGGGAAGTACAGTTAACTAGAATAGCAAGTTTTTTGGTTTTTTATTTGTTTATTTTACTAGACAAGGAGAAAAGGATGAAGGAAAAAAAAAGGCATCAATGTCCACAACTGGAAGGGAGATTGCAATTCAAGATATATAATTAGACTACAGATAAATGTTATTGGTACCATTTGAGATGCAGGCAAAGAGGGAATAAGGCTTCTCATCACCAACACACATACCAGCAAGCTAAACTTATGGCGTTTTATCACCATGAAAATATTTAAAACAATTGCTTGTATCAGTAACACTCTTTGATTCGGGCAAGGAAATCCTGCCTTAGGCCTCACATTGGAGAGGGAGCACTGTATCATAAACACAGCCAAAACTAAATTTATTTAAAAACCCAAAGCAGGGCCGGGCACAGTGGCTCACGCCTATAGCTCTAACTACTTTCATTCCCCCAGAGAAATGCTTCTCCACATCTCTTGTCCTTTGTCCTCAATATAAAAGGTAATTATGAGAAGAGAGGATATTAAAAGTTCCCAACACAAAAAAAGATAAATGTTTTGAGGTGATAGATATGCTAATTACCATGATTTGATCATTACACATGGTATACATGTATCAAAGTATCATTCTGTACCCCATAAATATGCATATTATGTGCCAATTAATAATAAAATTAATTTAAGAAGCAATTGTATCCAAATACTATTAAGTTGGTGTGTTGTGGCACTAGGAGATGGATACTCCCTGGCACTAGGAGAGGTTTGAATGGCAGAAGCTATTAGGACAGAAAAAAACAGTTTAATTAACTTGTCAAATTTGTCCTCTAGGATAACACGAATACAGCACATTCTTGTATAAAAGACTATCATTCCCCTGGAGTGCCAATTGTCCATTTTCTTGCTTCTCTTTGCACTCCAATTTGTGGCTTCACAGAGACTCATCAACTAGCACAGGTAGCAAGTGGCAGATGAGAAATGTTTTGCAATGTTAAACAATTTATATAACTCTTAACTTTAGCTATTTGTGGCCAACGTAATATTAAAAAGGTATGGCACTGATTCTTTACGTTGGCAAGTACATGGACAATGAACTCTAAAATTGTGAATAAATTATTTTTGTGAAAATATTTGAGTTGATTTAAGTAAAGTTTAAAAATATAAATAAAACTTTAGCTTAAAATAATCTTGAATTCAATTTTTGATATTTATTAAATCAAATTCATATTTGCTTCTTTATTTCAACACATTTAAATACTTTAAAAGAAAACTTCCTTAAAAACATAAAAATTATTTTGTTTATAAAATCTTTTATATTTATTTTAATTTGAATTTTAATAATAAACTCAAATTTCATACATTTTAACAACTATTTTTAAAATCCCTTAAATAAGAATGAGTACAAGAATGTGATAGAAACATTAAGAAATAAGAGTTCATAAAAGAAAAAAGCTATAAAGAAAAAAGAAAAGGTAAAAGAAAAAGAAAAAAAAAAAAGATGAACAATTTAGAATTATAAACAACGAAAGTAACCACACTTCTGACATACAAGACTCACATAAAATGTGTGATTATTACATTACAAATGTTTTATTACATAAAGAATTATTTATAAAAACAATGCACAGGGGCAAGAAAATTATTCCTACCAAATCTTCAACTTGAACAGGTGAAAGGAAATGCCTGTAACTTCAACTGCTTAATAAATAAAAATTTAATTACTAATAAAAAAAACGCAAATGAAAAGAGAATTATTGAAAGCAAATTTGCAATTTGGAAAGGTCAAACACAATTTTGACCTGCTCATTGAAATATAAAGAAAGTTACATTTATGAAATTAGCAAATTCTGTGACTAAGGAGGAAGAAATTAGCTTTATTATCTTGAGCTTTATTAGATGAAGATATTAGAAAATGGCCATGACATCCTTTTGACATTGTATACATAGTTTGAGCAAAACATTTCAATTCAAATTAATATATCTATGCCAGAATTTTAGCCAAAACTTCAGCAGATTTTTTGGTGCCATATACATTGCATAGTTTAAATTTGTCACTAGAGGTCGTAGACCCAACTATGCCAATAGATGTGACATTCTTAACAAAAACATTTGTTAAGAAATGTGGCTCATGCCTGTAGTCCCAGAACTTTGGGAGGCTGAGGTGGGTGGATTACCTGAGATCAGGAGTTCGAGACCAGCCTGACCAACATGGAGAAACCCCATCTCTACTAAAAATACAAAATTAGCTGTTCATGGTGGTGCATGCCTATAATCCCAGCTACTCAGGAGGCTGAGGCAGGAGAATTGCTTGAACCCAGGAGGCAGAGGTTGCAGTGAGCCAAAATGGCTCCATTGTACTCCAGCCTGGGCAACAAAAGCAAAACTCCATCTCAAAAAAAAAAAAAAGAAATGTTGCTTGCTATTAATAATGAACACCACTACCAATATTGAATGAATATTTTTTAAAAGGGTAAAGAGACATTGCTCAAGCTTTTAGAGAAAATGTTTTTTCATATATATTTCAAACATATATATGTGTGTATATAAGTATATATAAAAAACTCGTCACTGACTTGAAGCTCAGAGAAAATGTTTCTAAGCTATAAGAAACTACATGTGAAAATGCAACAAAAGTGATATTACAATAACATAAACTTGAGAAAGAAATCAAGAGAATATTTTTATAACTTAGAAAGAAAGGATTCATACATAAACATTCTGGTAGTAATTTCTATATAGGCTGCTTTTTTCTTCTTCTTTTTTTTTTTTTTTGAGACGGAGTTTTGCTCTTGTTACCCAGGCTGGAGTGCAATGATGCAATCTCGGCTCACCACAACCTCCGCCTCCCAGGTTCAGGCAATTCTCCTGCCTCAGCCTCCAGAGTAGCTGGGATTACAGGTGTGTGCCACCATGCCCAGCTAATTTTTGTATTTTTAGTAGAGACGGGGTTTCACCATGCTGACCGGGATAGTCTTGATCTCCTGACCTCGTGATCCGCCTGCCTCGGCCTCCAAAAGTGCTGGGATTACAGGTGTGAGCCACCATGCCCGGCCCTATATAGGCTGTTTTAAAGACCATAACTATATCTGGCCATTTTTTGTTCTCTTTATAATATTCCAGCTTTAAAATTTTGAAAAAAGAACTTAAGTAATACTGTATGTATCTATATATTGCTTCTAGAAATGGTAAAAAATATTCAGATATGTGGTAGTAATTTATATGATGAAATTTAAATATTTTGTAATATTCTGTGATAAAGGTAATTTCTTATATTTGACCCTATTACGTTTGAACATACTATTCAAGATTTATGGCTCATTTACAACAATGTTTAAATTGCTCTAAATATTATTTTCTTGTCATCTCCTATTGTTATTGCCTCAGAAAGCAAATTTTCTACAAATCAAAAATAACAAAAATGGCCAGGCACAGTGGCTCAGGACTGTAATATCAGCACTTTGGAAGGTGTAGGCGGGTGGATTGCTTGAGGTCCAGAGTTGGAGACTGGCCTGGACAATGTGGCGAAAGCCCATTTCTACTATTAATAAAAATACAAAATATTAGCCATGTATGGTGTTGCACACCTATGGTCCCAGCTACCTGGGAGGCTGAGGTGGGAGAATCACCTGAGCATGGAAGTCAGGGCTGCAGTGAGCCGAGATCTCACCACTCCACTCCAGTCTGATCTACATAGTGAGATCCTGTCAAAAAAAAAAAAAAAAAAAAAAAAAAAAAAAAAAAAAAAAAAAAAAAAAAAAAAAAATAAAAAAAAAAAAAAAAAAAAAAAAACAAAAAAAAAAAAATAAAA
>CAUYQU010100762.1:0-149348 GCA_963574635.1 Cheracebus regulus
CTAGGGTTTTTATGGTGTTAGGTCTTATGTTTAAGTCTTTAATCCATCTGGAGTTAATTTTAGTGTAAGGTGTCAGGAGGGTGTCCAGTTTCTGCCTTTGGCACACGGCTAGCCAGTTTTCCCAACATCATTTATTAAACAAGGAATCCTTTCATTTTTAAGCTATGTTTTCAAACAGGAGAGGGGAAGGTGGGCCTTCAACCAATCAAGAATAGATAGACACAGATCTGCCTGTCACTCTGGATTCTATGCATCCCTCATCCCTTATCATGGGATGAGAACCAGGCACAACATTCTAGGGCTACTAATAAAAGTGCCTTCCCATATGTTTGCCCACAGACTCCCGACTCACAACAGAATATAGTTCCCATTTCAACTTCTGGGTCTCCCAACAGACCTTTTTACAGTTATAGGGGCATGGAAATGTATTACCATGAAAGGATTTAAGTCAGCCAACATTTAAGTCAAAAGCAAGAACTTCTCAAGGTTCCTGGTTTGCTCAGGAAATCAATGTTGTTAGTAGATAAAGGGGAAGGGAAGAAGAAGGGAGAATTTTTGATGTTTAATATCTCAGTGCATTCTCAGGTCACAACTGGCCGTGTGCCAAAAACTGCCTGTAGGATAAGCACCTTCATGGGATCCAAGCTTATTCATGCATTTGCTTTAGAAGTATTTGATCCAGAGCAAGTACTATGTGGAAAATACTTTGTCTTTGCTCCCTTGGTACTTTGTGAGACAACTACTTAAAATACAAATAATCATTTTCCATGTCATGTCCGCTTCAGCAGAAACACAAATTACTACCTAGAATATATCCCAATAAAAGATTGTAACTCTTTGGAAGAAAATACAAATCTATTTTTGGTTTACCAGGTACAGAAAAAGCTTTCTGTTCTAAATGAAACACACATGTCTTTATTCCTGCACTTCAGATATTATTCTGAATGATTCAAATGTCAATTAAAATTTTCTCACCATACATGAATAAGAAAATAAACTTTTTACTCTGCTGAGCTGGAGGTAAAGGTAACACATTCAGACATGGCCAGTACTACATTAATGACACAAATAGATCTGAAGCAAAAAGGAAGAGTTATGAAAATTCATTGTTACAGATCTGCATGCCACCTCTCTTGGAATTCAAAAGGGATTACATAGTAGTCTCCTACCAGGAAAGAACAGAAGCAATTTAAATAAACAACATTATGGGACATAATACCATCAAAATCTGTAAAAATGGAAAGCCTTCCTATTTTAAATCTGAAAGGTAAATGTGGTCCTAGAACCTGGCTCTTAAAGTATTCTTATCCTACCTTTTCTTAGGTGCCAAAGGCTGTAAGTGCTTTCTGGGTGTAAAGCTAATATTCCTACTGAAGTGCTGACTGATTCATACCTTTGTATGACTTAGTTACAACAATCCTATAGAATTCTCAAATACAAGGTACTTTAGAAATGCAAAGTTTTAAAAATTATTATCATTGAAATGATTTCTGAGCAGAAAAATGCTTAATTTTCATGTTTGGGCTAATTTAGAAAAAAAAAAGTAACTCTTTAGCAGTCACTAAAAGGAAATCCTGTGCATTATGTTTAAGTATAGGAATAAATATTTAACATTTAATGTCAAAGATTAGCAATTATATATATAATGGTGGGCATAATGAACATAATGAGTATTGACATTTGGAGATGCTACTTAAATACTGTGTACAAGGTGTTAAAGAATGCAGTGAGAAATTCTGGAGGACAGCCTAAGATAAAAGATTTGGTTTAAATCTCTCAGAGGAAGCAGGGGGGCATGTAGATATTTGATGGGAGTTTAAGGTTCCATGCCATGTCATGTAACACACAAGCATGTAAAGAGAGAAGGCTCACTTACGTCTAGGATGCTTTCTCTTCCAGACCTCCCATGTTTAACCTGTTGAAGCTTGAACTTGTGGTATACCAGTAGAGAAGTGCCAATGTATTCCACTTCTCATTCATTCATTCATATTCTCTCCAAAGCTTTATTGACCTTACATCTTTTAGTCATGGGGATAAGGGGTGAAAGAGGATGCAAATATGCCTAAAACACAGTTTTGCTCATTCAGGAAGCTTTCAGGCTAGAGCATGTGCACTCAAAAGATAGTGAAAGGTATTAAAAAAATGTTAAAAAGTAAAATGTGGTAGAGATTAGCTAGAAGGGAGAGTCTAAAATAAATTTTACATAGAATATAAAATCTAAGCTTGGCCTTAAAAAGTGAGTAAAATGAGACATACAGAGATGAAAGTCAGGGACTAGGGTAGTGGGGAGGTAGGAGGTCGTTGGAAGAGTATACACTGGTTTGGCCCAGGGTGGGCTGGGGAACTAGAGTGAAGCCCAGTGGACCTGATAAAGAGAGATAAGAGATATGGTGTAGGTTGAGTCTGGATTATAGGGAGTTCTACATGCTAAAGGGTTTAAACCTAATTGTATACGTACCAGGGAGCCACTGGTAGATTCAGAGAAGGCTGATGACATGAAACATGAACAAAAGAGTAATATAAGTAGATTAACATAGAGTTTCCATCCCAACCCTACATTTTTTTCCAACTAAAAATTAAGCCTGAATGCTTTCAAAGTATATATTTTATATAATAAATTAATGTGTTCCCTGTGGATCTGGAATGGTGCTTCTGTCGTTAGGAACCATGCTTAGGAGAACTAAGAAAATAGTGACTTAAATCATAGATGAAGAACCCTGGTTAAGAAAGGAAATGCTTAGAAATACAGAAGCCAAATTAGAAGACTTTTACAAGTTGAAACAAAAGAAACTAAGGTAATAGTAGGGAAAGACATATGTAACTATTAATTTTAACCAATCGTATCTACCTAGCAGTAGACCATTCTCTTGGCCAAAAGATTATATGCAAACATGAAATCCTAGAGGGCCATACTGAGTCAATGATAAGCAGCTACGAGTATTTTTGCTGGAGGTCTTAACATTTTTTATTTGACTGATTTCTCATTCATTCATTCATTTATTCATTCATTTTTAGAAAGGTTTCTCATTGCCTTGAGAAATAATGCAGTTCTAGTTACTATTCAGAGATAGGGCTGGAGTATAATTCAGGAAAAACAAAACACATTTGGAATCCTAGAGAGAAGTGAAGAGGATCTGAATGAAATTATAGCTGTTACATAGTTATAGACTACAAGGTATGTGATTAATAATAAAATATTAAATATATCATGGTAGTCACAATTTTTTTTACAATAGAGAACCCATTTTTGGCCCTATCATTAAGCAAGAAGCCACACTTCCTTCAGAGGAGGGTTTGAAAACCTCCACCTAAGATCTTGGAGATTCCAGAACACTGATTATACCAGCAACAACTTGGCCACAAAGGGTCATGAAACAGACATAGGCTCATTCTGTCTAGGGAGACAGAGTGGCAGCCATGGTCTGCATTTTGCTGAATACATTGGAAGCACCCAGTTCATAAGGGTGATACCTGGAGCAAGTGCATAAGCAAAGGACAAAACTTAGGTCCCTGGAGTAAGAAATAAGATATCTAGACTTAGACGATCTGGGGACAGAGGCTGCATGTAAGTTACAAAGAAGGATCCAGACCAGACCAATATTTTTCTTTAGAAAGGAGAACCTGAAGAGATATTGGTACCCAAGGAGTGCTTTTAATAATTTGTTATATTTAAATACATAAACTGTTAAGCCCTGGGCCTCTCCTATTATCTTTCAAGGTTGCGAGGCACAATGCTTTGATTTTCAGGAAACCAAATTTGGAAGCTCTGTAAAAATTAGTCATTCTAAAAATTCATTATACCCCTAGGAGAGAGAATGTCGCATTTAATTGGAGCTCATACTTCTACCTCTGCAGTCTCATCTTTTTGGAGTCCACAGGCCTTACCCCCATTTTGCTATCTGACCACTGTTGCTGTGCCGCCCATGATTTGCTGCCAATAGCTTGCCCACAACACTGCTGACCTCTTCTATTCCTCTGCCCTCCAACACTTTTCAGCCTTAGACCAGTAGGGAATACCTTTCTGATGTTCATGACCATCATGAAGATGGGGTCCCTTCACTGGAAGCTTTTGGGCCCAATTGTCATAGTCCTTTCCATTTTTCCACAGCATCTCCCTTTCTCTGTGCAATATGCTCCCAGATGAGCCTCTTTAGATATTTCATCCTAACTGTGGGTTAGGCTCAAGTTTTTGTCCACCTTGCTTGCTGGCACTATATATCTCAAGAAATGTGGCTTAGCACCTTTTTTAGTGTTTCCCAAACATTTTATAACCTTTCAATTCTCCCTTTTTAGTGTTTCCCAAACATTTTATAACCTTTCAATTCTCCCAAACACATTATATAATTAGGAAGCTGGATGGCCCAGTACATATAGACAATCTACCAGTGATTCAGTTCTGGCTCCTCTAAATACCCCTTTAAAATCTTATACTATAAAGCCTGGGCAGAGTGATTCATGTCTGTAATCCCAGGAGTTTGGGAGGCCAAGATGGGAGGATCTTCTGAAGCCAGGAGTTCATGACCAGCCTGGGCAACATGGTAACATCCTGTCTCTGTAACAAAATTTTAAAAAAGAAGCTGAGTGTAGTAGTGAGTGACTGTAGTCCTAGCTACTTGAGAGACTGAGACGGGAGGATCCCTTGAGCCCAAGAGTTTGAAGTTATAGTGAACCATGATTGTGCCACTGCACTCCTGCCTGGGCAACAGAGTGAGCCACTGTCTGAAAAAAAAAAATCTTATATATATGAACCCGTTCATCTATAATGGGTTCCTTCTTGACAAGACCACAAGTTCCTTTTCTGGAGTTGTTACAGAATGACTTCCAAGTTATACCGATACTTAGAGCTGACGGTCAAGGTAGTCGGGGTCAAGAGCCAGAGTGAGAACTTGGAAGGGGTCAGTTTATCGTTGTGATTCTGTCTTGTTGGCACTAGACTGGACTCTCCTTTTTGGGGCTGATGTTACGAGTATTCAGCTCTGGGCTGCCTGTAGTTGAAGAGCTTTCTCTCAAAAGAGTAGCACGAGATCTTACTATAAATGAGTTAGCAGAGACAGAATGAATGTGGCCTACTAAGTGATTGTTGATTTTTTTTTTTTTTTTGCACACATGTTTATTGTGGCACTGTTCACAATAGCAAAGACATGTAACCAACACAAATGCCCATCAATGACAGATTGGATAAAGAAAATGTGGCACATATACACCATGGAATACTATGCAGCCATAAAAAAGGATGAGTTCACATCCTTTGCAGGGACATGGATGAAGTCGGAAACCATAATTCTCAGCAAACTAACACAGCAACAGAAAACCAAACGCCGCATGTGCTTACTCATAAGTGAAAGTTGAACAATGAGAACACATGTACACAGGGAGGGGAACATCACAGACCAGAGCATGTAGGAGGGTGGGGGCTAAGGGAGGGATAGCATTAGGAGAAATACCTAATGTAGATGACAGGTTGATGGGTGCAGTACATCACCATGGCACGTGTATACCTATGTAACAAACCTGACCTGCACATTCTGCACACGTATCCCAGAACTTAAATATAATTTAAAAAGGGTTCTATGTATGTTCAAAATGTATAATTTAAGAGTATTATTTAAATAAACATGTATTTAAAACAACATATATCTTCCAGATATTCCATACTCCCTCAGGTATCAAGTCTCAAAATAATTTCATTAATTTTCACTTCTAGCCAAAAACCAATCCCTGAGTCCTTACTCCTACAAGATAAAATAAAACAAACACCTCTTTGGTTAATAGGTAAAGTAATAGCAACAGCTTGATCAAGAATATTCTATCCAAATCAACCTCTTCACGCTATATTTGTATTAACAAACATAAAAGAGCAGTAATAACCCCATGTACAAATACCTTTATTTTGACAAGCTGAAAACAACAGATGATGTGTTTCAACTTGCAGAAAGGAAATCCTATACATAGACACAGATACTTAGTAGAAATTAAGTATGAATTCTGTTATGAAGAAAGAACATTATCTGTTGTTTTTTTTTTGTGGTTCTTATAGTGTACCACTTTAAATTTCCTGACTGCAACAAATTTTAAAGACACTGAGTTGAAAACTGCAGCTGGGAGAAAAGCTGCCACAGATATTTAAACATATACATCAAGAGTAAACAGCCATCACACGCAAACCAAAATACTCACTATCCAAGGTGTTAATAGCTTTTAGAGCTGCAACATTCTGATTTGGACAAAGTGATAGTGCTGATTTTATTTTTCTGGGGCAATTTTCCCTTCTTATGTGGAAAATGGATAGAGTAGGAAGGTAGATCTTGAATAAAATTAAAGCTTTCTTAAGGGGAGAAATTAAAATCAGTTAAAGTGTAACTAACCCTTAAAGGTATTAATACCGATCACCATATGTAATAGATTAATTACTGGGAGAATGTTAGCATAAAGTTGAAATTTTGGGTGTACCTGTATTTTAATCTAAATCCATCTGAGCCTGTTATAAGATTAGAGTTAAAATGTACTGCAAAAGAAATAATTAGAGGTTAAGGAGGGAAGTGATACTTTGCAGGAACCTAACCTCTCAGATATAATCTGGAGAGCAACATCCTTTGTATTTTTTTCTCTAGTCATAGAATACAGCTCTAACCCTTGCCCTCCCACAACAATTAGAGAATTTAAAAGACCAGGTGAAGAGCAGCTAACAGCTATACTTGTTTCAGTAGACACAATCTTGGTTCTTCCAAGTACAAACCTTATTAATTCATGCTGAGGGCTGGGATGAGATTTTCCATGTTCTTGTATGAGACTGATAACATTTGTAGTTTTGTCATGATTTGATTAAGATTTTCAGAGATGACATTTTCATCCCTGTGACCTCAAACCTCTTGCCTGAATCAGATCTTTCTTTTAGGAAGAAATCTCAAGATGGATGGGAGGCTGCCTCTCACCAGAGAATCTGAAGGAGGGCAGGTATTTCCTCTCCTGGCTTCTTGGCAGCTGCAACACAGGCACATGATATAAGAGTCCTCAATAGAATGTTCCATCCTAGGACTTTTAATCTGGAGTGAATGATGGTATAAAGAATAGACAGAATTAATTTCAATGTGGTGGCAAGAGCAGGAGCTTCATTGTTTTCAAGGCAGTGCTGCCAGAATCTGGTACTAAACCTTCCTCAGAAGAAATGCAAATTAATGCATTGTGATGCTTAAATCACCTTTACTCAACATTTTAGAAAGATAAAAAGTTTTATGTATACCTTTATTAAATATATCAAAATAGGCCAGGTATGCTATAGAAAAAAAATACGACAAAAGTTCAACAGCCTTAAAATAGTAGATCTTGATTTCTCTCTCAAACTACATCTATCTTATGGGCTGACAAGTAGTGACTCAGAAACCAAAGCTAAATGAGGAACCACCAACCTGATTGCTGCTGGTCATCATGGAAGAGGGAAAGCAAGCCTTTAGAAAGGGTCACACTGGCACTTAATGTAAAACACCCAACTCTTCTGATTTACATACATTGGACATACTAGTCACATGGCCTTTCCCAACTACAAAGCTGGCTAGAAAATTTGATCCTAACATGTGTTTGGAAATCAAAGATGGGAATATTATACAAACTGTGAAAGAAAAATAAATCTTGGGGCCCCAATATCACTAAGCTAAAAGGAGAAGTCAAGCTGGAAACTGCTTAGGGTAAACCTGCCCCTTCTATTCAAAGTCACCCCTCTGTTCACTGAGATAAATCCATATGTGATTGTCTTGTTTGGAAAGGCTAATCAGAAACTCAAAAGAATGCAACCATTTGTCTCTTTCTACCTAAGACCTGGAAGCCCCCTCTCCACTTCAAGTTGTCCAGCCTTTGCCTTGAGTTATCCCACCTCTGGACTGAACCAATGTACATCTTACACATATTGATTGATGTCTCATGTCTCCCTAAAATGTATAAAACCAAACATGTGCCTACCACCTTGGGCACACGTCAGCAGGCACTCCTGAAACTGCGTCACTGGCACATGTCCTCGACCTTGAAAAATTAACTGAAACCTGTCTCAGATTTTGGGGGATCACAAAACAGTATTAATTACTACCATAATTTTTGTTTTAACTTTTAAAGCTCTGGTGGGTTCCCTTGACACTTTACAACAAAAATCAACCGATTTTTTAAAGTTCAGTTTTGTCAACTTGATTGCCACAGAAAGGCCAAAGGAAGTACCTCTTGATCTCTTTCCTATAAGCAGTCATTCTAATGACTCAATTTACTAAATCGAGATTTCTGTCCCACCTCAAGACATGGGCCAATAATCAGGATTCAGTACCTTCTTTGCTTTGAATTGGCAGTGTTCTTACCCACTCCAGAACTGTAACTTCACCCAGTGGATGAGCTCTGAGTTATGCAGAGAAATCACAGTGACATCCTACACATAAGCAGTGGTCAGAGAGCAAGTAATTCATCTCCTCATCTTTTGCTCAGACATCTAAAACTCCTGCTATCACTCTTGCTCACAACAACGGGCCCAAGGTCCAGAATAACAAAGGCATTTTAACTTCCTGTGAGAGTGGTTTGGACTGCTGACAGACTTGCTGAGCCAATAAAGATGAAAACAGCAGCACCAGTGTGAAATATCTGTTGACTTCATAGAACTCAAGAGTCAAGAGAAAAATAAATAATTCCAAATAAATCAAGAGTTCAAATAAAGAATAGATATTCCCACCCCGCCCCACCCAAGAGGTGTGCATATTTTGCCAACAAAAGGCAGCTTGAGTTGTGTGTCTAGTTACCAGAAGGGCAAACTGAGGAAACTACTATTGTTGCTCACAAAATCTCCAACTTGTAGGTGCATGGTATAATTGTACTTCTTGTACCCTGGTGATTGGGACCAGACATATGACTAGCTGTAGCCAATGAGTGGTGAGCTAAGTGTCACACATTACCTGTGAACTGGAACACTTAATGGCCAGCACATGATCCTCTGAAACCCATCGATTCTTTCAATACTCACTACCACTACTCTAGTCTAAACTGCGATAATTTTTTCCCTGAAATTAACAACAGTGTTCTAAATGGTCTCTTATTACCAATTCCTGCCCTCTCCAACCACTGTTCATCCTGGGGCCAGAATCATTATCTTTTTAACTGGATTACTTATTCATCCTTCCCCTAAAACATACTAATAATAGTTTTACTACTGTGCTAACAAATGTCTAGTAAGTGCCTATAGCATCAACAACCTCCCAACATTAGGACCAAACTACCAAATTTTAAGAAAGCTTATAAGTTTCTCAGAAATCTTTTTTTCACATTCCTAGTCTATCACAACTATTTTTTAACTGACAAGTCAGACTCTAGTCTCCATAACAACATTCCTCATTTCCAGAGAAACATTCTAAAGTATTAATTCTTATTATTAATGAATATTATTTCTCATTTCTTAATACCTGTTAATGGGTTGTAATAAACTACAACAATAGTTCCCAACTAAAGTCTTCTAAAACCCTTAGGTCTTTAGGGCAGCGGTCCTCAAACTCTTTGGCACCAAGGACTGGTTTCATGGAAGACCATTTTCCCATGGATGATGGGTAGGGGGCTGGAAGCAGGGGGTTCCAGGATGAAACTGTTCCAACTCAGATCATCAGGCATTAGTTAGATTCTCATAAGGAGCACACAACCTAGATCCCTCACACATGTAGTTCACAATAGGGTTCATGCCCCAATGAGAATCTAATGCCACCACTGATGGAGCAGGAAGTGGAGTTTAGGCAGTAATGCTTGCTCATCCAATGCTCACCTCCTGCTATGCAGCCCGGTTCCTGAAAAGCCATGGAGTAGTACCAGTCCACAGCCTGGGGAGCTGGGGACCACTGATCTAGGGTATACTAAGTTTAAATGTACAAATAAAAAAAGAGTTTAACTTTGGATTTCCAATTTATAAATCACTACATAAAAACTCAAATAGTTCCACTTTAAAATGGAGGCCATGATGATACAGACTAATGTCAGTGTACATGAAGTGAACACTCCAACCAGCCTCTTTCTCAGTTGGGAACCACTTGCTAGGTAAAATTTTTCATTCTACGTCATATAGTGTTAACTATCTACCCAGAAATGACCACTAGTTAAAGTGAAAAGCACGAAAAATACTGATGTAAAAATATATATAGTAAAAATTATAAATATTTATTGGGGGAGGGGCTTTAACATACAAAATGTACCACTTACATATAAGTATTTGAAACTGCAGTGTGATCTCTTTATTTCATTATTTAGAACTAGGATATGATCACTATACGAATAAACCACTATGAATTTTAGTGCAAATACATTAAAATTTCAAATAGTGAAATACTAAGAAGTTTTTATGCCATATTAAGCAGATGTCTTTTAATTGATATATTTAAATATATGTTTGAATTATAGAAAATTATAATTGGCTACTATTAGTCAAAAAACAACATATGCTGCTGAGGTTGTGGAGAAAAAGGAACACTTACACTGTTGGTGCAAATGGAAATTAGTTCAGCCATTGTGGAAGACAATGTGGTGATTCCTCAAACACCTAGAGGCAGAAATACTATACAACCCAGCAATCCCATTACTGGGTAAATACCCAAAGGAATATAAATCATTCTATTAAAGAGATGCATGTGTATGCTCACTGTAGCACTATTCACAATAGCAAAGACAGGGAATCAACCTAAATGTCCATCGTTGATAGACTGGATAAAGAAAATGTTGTCCATATACACCATGGAATACTATGCAGCCTTAAAACGGAATGAGATAGGTGGAGGGCAGTGGCTCATGCTTGCAATCCCAGCACTTTGGGAGGCAGAGGCAGGTGAATCACGAGGTCAGGAGTTCGAGACCAGCCTGGCCAAAAAAAGTGAAACTCCATCTTTACTAAAAATACAAAAGTTAGCCAGATGTGGTGGCATGGACCTGTAGTCCCAACTACTCAGGAGCCTGAGGCAGGAGAACTGCTTGAACCCAGGAGGTGAAGGGTGCAGTGAGCTGAGATCTTACCACTGCACTCCAGCCTGGGTGACAGAGTAAGACTCTGTCTCAAAAGGAAAAAAAAAAAGAAAAAAAAGACAAGATACACTCCAGCCTGGGTGACAGAACAAGACTGTCTCAAAAAAAAAAAGAATGAGAAAATGTCCTTTGCAAGGACATGGATGGAGCAGGAAGCCATTATCCTCAGCAAACTAACACAGCAAAACACAATCAAACACTGCAGGTTCTCACTTATAAGTGGGAGCTGAATGATGTGAACTTATGACACATTGGTGGGGCAAAGAACAACACACACTGGGGCCTGTCAGACGGCCAGAGGTGGAAGGTGGTAAAGGATCAGGGAGAATAGCTAATGGATGCAGGGCTTAACACCTGGGTGATGGGATGATCTGTGCAGCAGAACACCATGGCACACATTTACCTATGTAACAAACCTGCACATCCTGCATATGTACCCCTGAACTTAAAGTAAAATTTGGAAATTAAAATAAAAACTCCAAGATACTTTAAGTAAAAAAAAAAAAAACTTGAAAAGAAATATTATACTTATTCTTTAAATATATACATTAATCCTCAAATAAAAAGATAAAATATTGCCTTATATTTTGTTTTGATTTTAAATTAATTTTGTTATACTTAGTAATATAATCAAAATGCCTTTCCCAAAGTTGTCATATTACACCAAAAATGATTAAATGAGCTATTATTTAAAGATATTTAAGATATCATAGTGAAAATGGTCCAAAAATAAGAACTTATTGAAACAGATTAATGTTATAAACAGGTTAAGGTTGCCTCATTTTTCAATTGCTCTCCTGTCTCCAATCTGTCCTGGCCCTGTAAATGACACTACCAAATTAGCTGCACTTTTGCAGACATACAAAATTATTTCCTTCTATGTCTTTGAATGGTCTCTTCCATGTTTTAAAAATGTCTTTTACTGCCGATTCTCCCTCATCATAAACAATATCGTTCGAGACTCTGAACAAACGTTATGTCCTGTGAGAAGCCTCTGTTGACTCCTTCATGTGGAGTAAGTCACACCACACTTCCTTATTCCCCAGGAAATCCTGTGCACATTACTCTGGCCTGTGCTGCATCCAGCGCTACACAAAGGTTCAAAGACCTAAGAGGAAACAGTGGGGGGTGAAGAAAAACACAAAGACAAACAGAAAAGAGCGGGGCAAGGTGGTCCGGGAAAGTGAAAGTATCAGTTTCTCCGTCCCCATCCTGCCTCAGAAGACTTTATTTTATATGTTCACCAAGCACACAGCAGAGGGAGGGTGCAGTTACCCAGAACAGCCTGTGGTTATCATTCTCATACTTCAGTTAACATACCTCAGCTAACAACTATCTTGCAACAAGAGCAGTGAAAGCTGGTTATCTTTCGCTAGGTCCGACTGCTCTCCTCCAAGACATACACAATCCCCTACTATGGTTTCGCTTCTCTTGGAGTTCACTCATTCCCCCCAGAGGGGGTGGGCGACTCTGGCTCTCTACACATTACTACCAGACAGCAATTACCACACTAAATTTTGACAACTAGTTTATGTACTTCTGTACTCTGTGCTCATAATAACTAAGCTTTTTAGTTACAGAAACCATGTCTATCTGTTTCTAGGATATAACTTGGGAATGCACGGCATGCTCCTATTTGCTATACAACAGACAATATGAAAAGTCACCTCCATCTCCTGACCTTTGCATCAAGGAATTCCTCCTGGCCTCCCTATCTTATCACTCAGTCTAGATGTCCTTACATAGTGCCTCTTTCTTTTTATGTTCTCATTCTATCCCAGCGCTTTTGGGTAAGTTACTTAACCTCTGTGTGTCTCACTTTGCTCATTTATAAAAAGAGGAATAATAGTATCTACCTTCTAGGAGTGAGAAGAGGATTAAGTGTGTATCTATCCAGAATCGCAGACTTCCTTTCTCCTTTTTGCCCTTTTCAATCTAATGACCCCAGATACGACTATTTACGTTGGCAGCACAGAATAAGGCACACTGTCAGGTGTTGCTATAAGGCTGAAGTGTGCATAGGCACAGTCATGGTGACACTGAGAGACAACCGGCTTGTCTGTCCTTCCTTTTACTGTTCTCTTCTTTTTGATTCAAACGGGAGGTAGAATGGCTCATCTATTTAATGGCAACATGAATCACAGTGATGTTTGTTCAGTAAATGTGGAACAAATGATTAAATGACTTGATTGGCAATTTTTAAAGATGTCAGCATTGCTGTAAAACAGTATGTGAAATAATTGTTGAACACTTCACAATTTTCAAAACGTTTTGACAAACAATATTCCACTTCTACAGCAACTGTGTAAAATAGAACCTTCAAGGATTATCAGTACTTTACCAAGGAGGAATCTATGACTCAAAGAAATTAAAATATTTGCCCAAGGTCACAAAATGACCAGTGTTACCTAGCCAACCTAGTTAATCTGTCTGGTGCCAACCTAGGAAAAAGGTTATTATTTTAAGCTTCTTCAAATGTTTTCCCATGATAGCAATAATTTAGAAAATTCAGGTTAAATATGAATGGCCTAAATAATTTTGCCTGAGAGTTATTCATGCACTAGCATGATGCCAAGAAAAGTGATTTCGTGATTTGAGGGAAGGAGACAAGAGAATACTGCATATGAAAAAATTTAGAGATGAAAGCTACTTGTCAAGTGCTGCATACCTCTTAGTGACAAAGTATTGTCTCTAGATTATACTTCAGTTTCTTCCTACATAAACCAAATAGAACCTAAGATGAATTTTATACATGTGAAAAATCATCATCAATGCTTATTTCCCCTTAATATTGTGAAATTCTTGGCAGTATTTTTGTATATTTTTTCTTGCCAAAGTTTACTATGCATTTCCATTTAGAAATGACGAGGTTTATTCCACATTTGTTAAGGAAATAACCAATACTCATGTGGGTCTACTATATGCATAACAGTTAAGAGTTTTCACAAAAGAAAGAAGAAAAGTATTCGAAATTCACTGCAAGTCTTGTTTACAGAGATAAATCTGGGTGGGAACCACATACAGCTGTTTTTTCAAAAATCCCCATCATGATTTTGATACACAGCCAGGGTTAAGAACTTTTGGCTCCTCAATAAAGGACAAATCACTTAGCATAGCATGCAAGGCTCTTCTTATCCTCAACCATGTGTATGTATTTTCCTTCATTATTTGCATAATTCCCCCTCACAGTCTTTATCTATTCCTAACAATTTGCCAGTCACCTCTTTCCCTGCCCCAAACGTGTTTTCCATGCCCTTGCACTTGATGCTCCCTCTGCCTGGAATGATTTGTTACCACTAATTATCTGATGAGCACCCACTTATGTTTCAACCTGTATCTCAAGCTTCACTTCCTATACAAAGTCTTTCTTGAAACGTGAAAGCAGATATGGCCACCATTTCCTTGGAAGTCTTTGATAGGCTGTGCATACTTTCATCACCACACCTACAACAGTTGTCTCCACACATCCAACTGTCTCTTTGTATTAAATAGTAAATTCATATAGGATTAAGAGTAAATTTACTCATATTTGTATCTCCAATACAGGGCTGATAGTTATGTATTTAATAAATCCTGGTTGTGTTAGTAAATTCCAAAGCTAGGGATCTAGGTTTGATTTCCAAATGTATAACTATCTTTTGACCTTGGGCAAGTTACTCACACTCCTTATGTCTTAGTTTTTGAAGTGCTGTTGAATTAAAATAATATGAATAATTTCTTAGTTCAGATGTGATGACTGAATGAAATAAAGGACTACATTACTTAAAACATGGTAATAACTTGATTAAAGTTGGCTATTATACATTATTATTATCATTGTTTGTGGCCAGACACATGTTCATAAATTCCATCTATAAATCTTCAAATCAAAAATAGTGTCTTTAAAGGGAACCCAAGATTCCCTTTAAGCCGTTTTCCAGTAAATTCATTGTTAATAAGGCATAGGACTGAGATTCAGTTCCAGGACTATTTAATTATGCAGCTTTGAATAGAGTAAAAAATTCAAGAAATATAAGGAGATATAAATCAAGTAACTTACTGACCAAACTTTAACAGTAAGCTATCTCTACCTTATAAATCACCATCTCCTCTATTGAATCCAAGCAGAAAACTCTGCTTAACTCATTTTTAATCACTTCTTAGAGTTGGAAAGAAAAAAAAAACACGACAGGGCTTCCAGGCTTTTATCTCTCTATCCTTAGCTATTCAGAGCAACTCTAATGCCTTGAGCTTTTCATTACTGCTAATATTTCAGAGCAGTGGTATCAAAACACCTTCAAATACTTCCTACTTACTTCTAATTCTTCTTTCTCATTTTGCCTTTTATTCCATTTATTTTTTTAAATAGAAAATCCTAGGATACACATGACTTTTTGTTTTTTCTCCAGCTAACTATTTTAATGAGAAAAACGTATGGGCAGAAAACCATGCAGATTCTCCATTATGGTCATTATGTAATGAGAACCATATTTTTCTTCCATTTTTTTTCTTCAAAGGAAAATATTACAGGGTTGCTGGCACTCAAAGCTTGGGTTTATGCAAACATTATACACTCTGCAAACTGAGGTATATGTAAATGGTCATCATCCACCCAGGAGCTGCCCAGAGCTTCCTTATGATTTTCTTTTTATCTTCTTCCAGAAATTTATCAAGGGAGATACTTTTTTGGACATTTGAATCAACTCAGATTAATTTATACAAATTTACAATTGATAGTTAAAATCTTATTTTTCCAAGCATATTTAGTCATAGTTGTTATTCTGTTTCTTTTGTTGTTGTCAGTTAACTTTTGGTAATTTTATTTTTATTAGGGGTACATAATACTTGTACACATGAATTAGAATGAATAAGATCTAGTATTTTGTAGCACAATAGGGTAACTATAGTTAATAACTTATTGTGTATTTTAAAATAATTAAGAGTGGAATTGGAATGTTCTTAATACAAAGAAATAATAAATGCACTTAATTTTGAAGGAAAGCAGTATCTTAGGCTCCTTTTTCACACAACACTCTTACAATGAGGCACTTCGAGCTCCAGAAAAAAAATGTTATTAGCTCTCTTACTCTGGTTTAGCTTTCTTCAGCTAGATCTCTTTTATATTCTAAGAGATGATATATTTACTCCATCTCTTACCATTACACAGACACCATAGTTTACTTCTTAAGAATGCAAGCTTGGAGCCGTAATGCCTAGCTACAGATCCTTACTCTGTAAACTAGTTGCTAGAGCTGCTGTAGCAAAGTACCACAAACTGCGTGGCAGAGAACACAGACATTTACTGTCTTACAGTTCTAAAGGTGAGAAGTCTGAGGCTGAGGTTTCACAGAGTTGGTTTCTTCTGAAGCCTATGAGAGAGAACCCATTCCATGTCTCCTTCCTAGCTTTTTGTAGTTTTCTGGCAATTTTTGGTATTTCTTAGCTTGTAAATGCATAACAGCAACACCTGTCTTCATCTTCACAGGTCATTCCATTTGTGTACATGTCTGTGAACAAAGTAAATTAGGGGTCCACCCTAAAACAGTATGACCTCATCTTAACCGTTTACATCTGCAACAGCACTGTTTACTAATAAAGTCATATTCTGAGGTACTGGGAGTTAGGACTTCAATTTATGAATTTTGAGAGGACATAATTCAAGGCAGAAGACACTGTAACTAATAACTATTAACACTGGGCCAAATTAATAATTCTATGTGCCGATTTTCACACATATAAAATGAATATAATAATGATAATATTTACTTTAAAGAGTTGTTGTGAGGGTTACATAATTAAATATATTAAACTACTTAGTATAGTATCCAATGAAGAGTAAGCACTTGGTAACTTATAGCTTTCACTACTGCTTGTGGGCAGCTATTTCTGGGAAAGTAGCCCATAGAAAAGTAATCTCTTTAAATTTTTCTTAGATGAAACATTGGCAGTCTTAAAATCCAATTCCCTTAAAGTGCCAGTTACTGGTTATTTTAAAAATATTAGGCTTAGAAATATATTGATTTTGTTCTAGAGTTTAGGAATCAATTCATTTTTAAAAGCATAATAATTGTATATGGAAACCAAATCAATATTGGGCACAATATTTTGTGGCACCAATTTTCTCATGTTAACCAGGCAAATGGTAATGACCAGAATATTATACAATATTTTGAATGTACTGAAATTGTGGACTTAGCAAAAGCCATTTGCTAAAAGTCAGATTTCATGTAAAAGAAAGGGTAGAGGTTCAGGTCACCTACATATTTCCTCATCTTCTATACTGCAGAATAAGAGTTTTATTAGGACAAAGGATGTTTTGAATTATGCCTGGGGAAAAGCAAATATATACTATACTCTTGGGACATTAGCTTCATGATTCTATTATAATATGCATTCTATATTGTTGATATTCTTTCAATGGTAGTAGTAAAATTATACCTAAACATTGTAGGCTGAACTGTTAAACCCTAGAGACTTTTAGTTAGATAAGGTCATATTCACTTCTTGAGTGTTAAAAATAAAGGCTAAAATCTGAAAGAAGTTATTTGGATGATTACATGATTAGTGAAATGATTAAATATATGCTGAGTTTTGGTCATCCATTATTCCACTTGTTTTAGTGACAGCATTTTTAAGGAATTACTTTTCCCACATAGCGTCCAGTCATGGTAAGGTTGTCAATCAAAAGACTCCACTCTTTCTATGATGCAGGGGCTTGACCCAGTCAAGGCCAATCAGATTTCCTCTTGCAGCATTGAGTTTTCAGCTAAGTTATGCAAGGAGAGGAAGCAGAGTTGAAATCAACTCAACTCAATGTGACTGATGAGTATTTCCTGATGCCTACATTCCATGTACTGTCCTAGTTGCCATCATTTTCTGAAGTTGTTTTCTAAGATATTCTTTGATTCTGTGGACTATCTAATATCTTATAAGTAATCTATTTTCTGTTTATGTTAGCTAGCTTCAATTCCTATTGCTTGCAAAGAATTTACGGATAGGAATGTCCAAGTCAGGGTTTCTCAAACCATCTGCAAATAAATCATATAAGGATGCCTATTAATAATGAACAATCGCAAACACTGTCTAATAGACACTAACTCCAACTCATTGGAATGGGCTCAGGAGAACAAGTTGTGCAACAATTCTTACAGACACTAAGACTTGATAGTGGCTATAATAGATCTGAATTGGAAAAAAATCAAAAGTAACCAACATGTAGGAGAATTGGGGCTGATGACGCAAACTGTACGGATTCTTAGCAGGTACTTAAGTTTTCATTATTGCTCATTAATTAAGACAGCTTACACAGCATTTAGTATACAGTTTAAACATACAGGACAAATTAGTAAACAGATGATAAAGAAGTAAAAGCAGCACATAGGAAATGGTCTTATGCCCACAAAAATAATATATGTAAATAAAATGAGAGTAAAAAGGATAATACTTAAAATCATACTATTAGCTTCTGATTTACAAACTATCCAAGGAATATAAAATCCAGGGAAAGCAATTTTTTTCCTTAAATTAGCAGATAAAATTATATTTATCATGTAAGACATGGAACAGTTAAATGTAGCTAAGTAACAAATGCATTACCTTCCATAGTTACCATTTGTGCAGTGAGAACACTTAACATCTACTCTATCATTAACTATGCTCACCATGCTGTACAACAGATCTCTTGAACTTACTTCTCTTGTGTAACTGGAGCTATATATCCTGTGAACAATGTCCCCCCATTTCCCCTTCTCCCTAAGAAGATTTTCCAAATAATCTATTACCTTTAAAACAGATTATTATAAAAGATACAGCTTCAATGTGTTTTACAATTTTTAAGACTTAAATAAATATAACATTTAAATGTAATATATTTACATTACATATTTACATTTTAATATTATAGAAGTTTTCCTGAAATTCTCCTTCCAATTTATTAATAGGAAGTACACGGATCAAACAGGCTTAAAACCTGCTTTTTTTTCCTTTGTGGTTACTAATTTGCCCTATCAGCTTTGTCAAGTAACTTAGCACCCAAATAAATTCCATTAGTAGAATAAGTACAGTAATTTATGCTACCACCTTACAGAGGTAGAATAAAAATAAAAAAGTGGTAGAATTAAGTTAATATACACAGTTGAAAAACATTTGGTATTTTCTTTTTTTCTGGTATGGCAAATCCTCTACCAACTGGAGATACAATACATTTTTATATGTGCATTAGTGAGAAAGACTGCTGAGTATAACACGTTTGAATTTTTCAGGGAAATATCCTCTGTAAGAACAAATACCTGATGTTATCCATTTGTTTTGAGCCTAAATTATAATTGATATTCCTAATAACTACAGTCTCAAGCAAGTTATATTTGGAGTACTTAATAAAATATGACCTGAATTATAGTAGAAAAAATTAAAATGTACACATACTTTAAATTTATAGTTCTTTTCATTATAGCACTAAAATGAGATACTTAGGATTATGTGAACCACTGCACTCTAGTGAAAAAGAACTTAAGTTTATAAAGCAAACAGCATAATATCTGTGTGTGTGTGTGTGTGTGTGTGCACGCACGCACGCACGTGCATGTATGTGCATGTGTATACAGACAATATTAGGTCGGAGTATAAGTAACTGCCTGAAAGGTTATAAGAATTACAGTAATAGTAAGGTAAGCTATTTTGGAATTTTGAGCAAAGTTCAGTAACTCAAACTTTACAGTATTTATTTCAAATATACTTCCAATTCCTAGGTATTAATATGATACTCATCAGCATTTAATACAGAATTTCAATCTTCAAGTCAGAATGTTGAAAAGAAAAAGGTGATAGGCAGCAGATGCTACATCTAATGCTACATCTATTTCCCCCTGAGACTGAAAGAGAGCTCCTATACAGCCATAAATTGCATATATAAAGAAGCAGCGCAAATTGTTGAATACCAAAATGTTTAAAAAGTATCAGTAATTCCCAAAAAAAGAAGGACAAGCAAATGATCATACCTCTTTTCCTCTGGGTACTTACAAAGGGCACATACTCCTCATAATCCACCTATTTCTAGTACAATCTTATTGAAAATGGAGCATTCTGTAGTGATTGAGAGCACATATTTTCTGACACGAACTAAACTGTCTGGAGTTCAAAACCTGGGTCTGCTTCTGGTTATGTGACCCCATAGAAATTATTTATTCCCCCTAGGTTTCAGTTTCCTCATCTGTAAAATGAGATGATTATATATTTAACTGTACTCCTTTACACTCTGTACTATGTGGGATCATTTATTCCCTTTGTAAGTTTCCAAACATAAAAAGAATGATTCTCCTCTACTCCCATCAAATTTCTTTTTAAAAAGGAACTTTCATATCTTTTAAGCAAAATTTCTTGATAAACAGATGATCCTTACTGGCCTAAGATAAAGTGTGAGGTGTTTCTTCTCCATGCCTCAGTGTGCCCTCTTTCACAACCTTTATAAAGTTGGGCTGAGACAGCTTCCAACCTCCAAAACACAGCCAATAAGTGTAAATATGGAGCTTTGTCTATATGTAGAAATCTATTTCCTGACCCTAGGCACACCAACAGTTTGTATAAGTCACTATTTTTTGTATTATCTCTAGACCTGCAAGTGTTGCCATTCAAAATGGAAATTCACCTGTCAGTAAGAGCATGTGATAAAAATTAATTCTCTGGTTGCTAAAAGTCAAGAAGGATGTGTAGTCAGCTCTTGGCTGTATATCAGGCAGCAAGGACAGTCTAGATTGGTGGCCCTGCAAAACCACCAAAAGATATTAGGAAGCTCAGAATGACAGAGGTATGGAGGTGTTCAGGAATGGAGCACTGTTGATTATCCAGGAAAATGGAGATGGAGACAGACACAGCCTATCTCCTTCAATTTTGCTAAAATACTTCCCAATTTTAGCTCTGGCCAGAAACCACGATCAAATATCTGATTCCAGGCTTTATTTCCAAGAGCAAAGGACAGCTGGACAAGCCATTCCTAATGTTTTATGCACTCATAAAAATGAAGGTGAAGCTAGTGTGAAGCTGAAGCATATGAAAAGTGGCTTCCATATCCTTAAGGTTACTTTAAGGTTTCTTTTCTATCCCTAAACACCACCTCTTACACATTTGACATGAATTTTCTGATAAGATGAAGAGCACACATTGTGGACACATAGTTAGATTTTTTTCATTTTCTTTCATTCCTTTGCTCTTTGTAAATTCTGTGGGAATGCTGTCATGTTACATAGATCCATGTTATCTCCTCTGAAGGGATTAGGAACTCATTTTAGTACCAGATGGGAATAAAATTCCTGATCCCGCTGCTGTTCTGAACAGCCTAAAAGGATAGGGCAAAAGTTTTACAGAATCCCACATAACTAAGCTCTGATATGTTTAGTTTTTTTTTTTTTTTTGAGTGGGGGTGGGAGCAAGTGATCTTCTTTTCTCAGATCACTCGCCCCCATCTCCACGCTATCATCTGTATTCTTATTTTTCTAGAGTATAACAGTCTAGCAAAAATTTCAAAGTAAAGATGTTGGGGTGGGAAGTTACCAACCTAGCCACAAAAACAACCCCAAATAGAACAATAATCATGAATTTTAACTGTCTTCTTAGCCACTGTAAAGTAGCCCCTGAATCTCTATTAGAATGTTTTTGCCAGCCATCTTTCCTCAATCGCCTGTCTCTTATGTTCTCTCTTATTGGCCCAACAAGTCTATCCATTTATCTCAAGCAAAGGAATTGGGGACTCCTATTGATGCACATGCCTTTGTTGAAGAATCCTTTTTTCAAATGTACAAAATTGTCTCTGTGCAAAGATTTTCCTATGTTGGGACATTTATTTTGATTCCAATTCTTCCATTTTATATTAATAAAATCCTTTTATATAATTATTGGCCTACCTTTTCTTTGTCATTTCTCTTGAATTTAAATTAATAAAAGTGTAATTAATTGATCTGAGTATATGAATAGTTTTCAATATTCTGTTTAACTGCTTTCTAGCATAGTTTATATCTTCAAAAGAAATGTTTGCCATCATAACATTCTCTGATACATGATGTATTAACCTGAAGCCATAACTTCTCTATAAGATGCAGTTAAATAGGATGGGCCAGGGTTCTCCACACATTTTT
The DNA here is from genome assembly GCA_963574635.1 of Cheracebus regulus. Classification (NCBI taxonomy): domain Eukaryota; kingdom Metazoa; phylum Chordata; class Mammalia; order Primates; family Pitheciidae; genus Cheracebus; species Cheracebus regulus. The sequence continues at coordinate 22,125 of CAUYQU010100762.1, forward strand.
GTAAACTCAAAAAATTAACCAAGAAGACTAATACACATTTGCTCCATAAAAATCATAAACTCCTCCAAAAATATTCAACATCAAGGAATGAGGGCTGGGAAAGAAAACTTTGCTTTCCCATGGAGAATCATCCTAATACTCAAATTCTCAACTTTCTTTCAACTGCTTTCTAGCTTTTCCCACTCAAGGAAAATTTTCTCAGAGCCAAACAAGTGAAAAGATTATATATGTGTGTGAGGCTTCAAGATCAGGGCACACATGCAGTAAAGCCAGATGCCCATGCTTTTGTGTCAACCTGAGTCCATACAAATGCTCCTCCTATGCCTGGTTACCTTCTTCACCCTCTGGCATCCACCTACACCTAGGCAAGTGTCAAACACTCTTCTTCGTATGTACATAAGGTGACTGGATTTAGGTTGATTTAAATTGACGGATAAGGAACCCCACTTAGGAATAACTTCCATTAGTTGTAATTGTACAACTGACCATTTGGCAGGTAGCTTTTCACTAGTATATGAAAGACTTATTCAGTGATGGGTAAATGGGCATTTTATTTCACAATTGCCTACTGACCAATGTGTGCATGCATCTTCAGAAGCAAGTCTCAGAAGGAAAAGAAAAGCGAAAAAATCTTGAGGGCTGAAGCCCATTTTGTTTTTGAAACTGTAATAAATATAATTAAAAGACAACTTGGGAAAAATATTCGGAAATAACATGAGATACATTAAGTATTATATAAAGAACTTAGACATGAAAGTATAAACCATAATCATTCCAATTCAAGAACAGCTAATAGAAAGAAATGGAAAATAGCCAATACACATAAAATATTTCCTACCTCCTTTGCACTGGAACAGAGCAAGTTCATATTTAAACCAGAAGTTGAAAGCAATTGCACTGAACAAAATAATCTCGGACTTGAACAGTAAATAGATCATTTACCAATATATTAAAGAGGAAACTAGCGGTTTTTCATTAGTTTTACAAGTACCATTTAGGTCTCCTATATTCCAGTGCCATATCTAGAGTAGAATTTCCAACCAAGCTAGAGGTGCATTTGAAAAAAATGAGATCTATATCACAGGTGTTTTGTGTGTGTGTAGTATAGTCAATATAAAATCACAATCTTTTAGAATTAAGGTATGAAAACTTTGGAAATATGTCCAATTCAGTAAAGTCTGGTTATAAGTCAGTTTCTGACAGCCTCAGTAAATAATCTACTATCAAAGAAAACACATCAAAGACTTATGATATATAATCTGCCAAAGAATTAAAATAACTTTTATGACAGCAATAAATAACCATATGCTAGACACTGTATAAAAATTAAAGGAGAAATATATTAATCTAACCTTATAAAATATTTATTTTCATAATTTAAAAATGATGCCTGCACTAGGGTATTGTAATTACAACAAAGAACCCTAGATGTATTCAAAGTTATGAATAATCTATTAGCTTTATCAGTAGACCTATAATTTTTGACTAATTCTTAAATGTCATCAGTTTTACCAAAAGATCTGTAATTATCATAATTAATTATTTCCAGAAGGCTTTATCACATATATGGGAAGAAGGACCATAAAATGCTGAATTTAAAAATAGGAGTATAATTGTAATATAGAAACTAGATTGATAGTTTTTACTGCTTTTTGACATTCTCAATGTACAAATCTGAATGTCAACAGCTAATCATGGGTAATCTGCTATTGATTTTTCTCTGTTTAAAAATACCAAGTTCTGGCAGCAATTTCTAATTCTATATGCTTCTTGAATATAAAAATATAGGCTCTATCAAACAGCAATTTACCTAATTTCTAAAGATAAATATTAAAGAATACGGCAATTCCAAAGTTCTGCAATACTGCTAAAAATATTTAATACAGTTAAGAAAGAGAAAATTACAATAAAACAAAAATTTAACATGACAGTAGTTGACAATTAGCTATAGGTATCTGAAGAAATATAGATTGGATATACTGTAAACCATATATGTATTGTCAATTTTATGTTCATCTAAAGGTAAAATGATCAATAAACAAAGCCATACAGTATGTATTAAAATTTAGATTGTGTGTTGTTATATTTTAAAGAAAGCTTCTGTCACTAAATATAACATTTATAAAGAGTAGGATAAAGCTTTCAACAAAAAAGCCAAGTCACATCACTTACTTAAACGTTCTATGCTCAATCTAATACATTATTCACTTGGATATTAATTTTTTATTCTTAAATGCAGAAATTTTAATCTTTAAATGCATAAAAATTAATTCAGTTACTTAAAAATGGAGGTCTCTAGAGGAGTCATTCATCTTAATTCCCTAATTATTTTCTTAGATTCATCCTAATAAATCTTGATAAACATAAGACTCATTTTCATTTTCCATGTGTAACTCAAGCTTCTCAAGTTCTCAAGCTTACATGTAAAGTTTATATTATTTCCCTTCATTTTATCTATCTTATATCATATTTTAATTTTAGGTATACCTCTTCAATCTTGTAACACTGTCCTTTGCGGGAGGGCAGAGGCAGAGGAGCTGGCAGACCTTACTTCATTTTAAGGAGTCACACAAATCATGGCTAACATATGGCCATGACCAATGTCCTGAATGAATATTTATTCTCAATGTGTCTGTATATTAATTCCTACATCCTTGAGAACAGTACTTTTTATCTCTGCAAACAATAGTTTATAGATGGTAGCTTACCAACTGTACAGCTAAATACATGTTACTTTGATACTTAAAAATTGTTTTAATTATTCACTGATCCCATTAGCTAAACTGTAAGCTCTCACAAGTTGGAGGAGTGGCCCACCTTTGTATTTCCTGTTTCCCATCACAGCAAAAATAATAGGTGTCATTTAAATATTTCATTTAAAAATTCAATGAATATATATTTATTGTAGAACTAGTTTGAGAATTCTAGGAAAAAATGTATATTGTATTTAAAACCTATGAGATTAAGAACCTAAGTGTTTATATCAAAGGAAAAAAATGAAAATGAATAAATTTTAAAAACCCAAAGATTAACTACAAATATATTGCAATGAAGAAGTATTTGAGAAACTTACAATAGAAATATGTTTAAAAATTGTATCTGATTTTAAGGTTTGGTAGGATTTTTAAAAATATATATGATTTAGCTTTAATAGACCTATTAAAACTTTAGATTACTAACCTTAAAATAAATTATTAAATTGAATTCCACATTTCTGATTAATAGGGTTCTTGAAAAATCTAAGAAAATAAACAAATTAAATAGATTCCTGTTCATAAAGTAGTGGATATTATAAAGGTTCTTACATGTGTAATTTTTATTAAACAAACCAGCAAGCTGTTATTTTAATAACCTAGGTGAACTACATTTTGTCTAACCTATAAAATGAAGTTATGATACCATAACCCAATAAGACAGTAAGTTATCATACTATAAGGACCTTTTTGCTCTACTATAGTATCATAAAAATAACAATAAAATTGGAGTATGCTAATTTCCACTTCTTTTCTAAACAAGTTAAGCAATATGCTACACCAACAGTATACACTTTCAAAGTTGTTCTGTTTCTTTTTTTGGATAAAAATGAAGATCTCTTTATCACAGCTCCCTCATTAAATTGAACATATAAAATAGCCTAGATGACAATGAACTTCTCTCATTAAATGTTCTAGTATTCTACAACTTTCCAAGATACTACAGTCTTTATTTTTTGGTGAGGCATTATGCTGATTGCTAACGAGTGGAGCAATACATAGATTTCATTTTATTTTAAAATTTGATATAATTTTTTTATGACTTTGTACAATGGAATCTGTTTGCTTGACTATTTCTTATCACACTTCATGGCAACTACTAATTACTTTCACTTGCCTTCATTAGATAAATAATATTTAAGTATACTTTAACTAGAGAGGAAGAAAATACGAGATTTTTAATATTAAAAAAAAGTTTTATCTAAGATTGTCATCAATAGACACTGATATACTGGCATAAATCAAGGGACATAGGCCAGAGTATTATTCAATATATACAGCCAGAGAGAATCCTTAACAAATAGAATCATTTAAACCATAGTGTCATGAATCAGCTTTTCTCCTGACTCTTATTTTTGTTTAATTGTTGGTATATTTATAGCTACTTAATCACTGCATTGTATTTAAAAATCAATTTTAGTTGTGTATCAATTCTCAGAATAACTAATTTATTGGCCTCTACATAGTTAAATTCTCTATCTACTCATTTAATTTCAATTATGCTTTGCAATATTAGTGTCATTTTATAGCAAAATAAGGAACAACATGCTTCTCTTTAAAAATAAAAATTAAGGTGTTACCATGACTAATTCCACCCAAATTTGGGGGCAATCATTTCAATTATTCTTAGGTAATTCTTTCATAGGATATATATTAATGCAATGCCTTTTTATTTCCTAGTATACAACATTTATCTTTATTAACTTGCTTTAAATATATCTAAATATAATTACCACAAGTAGGCAAGTTTCTATACTTTTTTAAAGTTATGGATCTTTTCTAATATTAAAAGTAAATGCTTTCCTATTTCTAGATGTTATGCTCTATGTAATATCAAAGAATGTGCTTCTCTTTGCAACACTCATGTAGCTCAAAATACAAGTATCATAATATAGTACAGTCACCTGAAAGAACACATACTCTATTGTCATTAGGGAATTAACACAATAAATTATATATAAATTATTTAAAATATACTTTTAAATTATATAAAAGTACCTTACTTTCTATCCAGATATCCACAAAGATATCTAACATTATAAGAGTAAAATAATAGATTAAATATTTCTACCTCCTTAGTATCCATTTTCTAAAGCAATGTGATTTCATATTTCCTCTGATCAAAAAGTATGCCTTTTAAACATGAAGTTATGAAGTGAAATAGTAGGAAGCACAATGAGTTGTCAATTATATCTACCAAGCACAGGTCACCAAATAGGCCAAAAGCTGGAAAGCTGGAAGACTAAGAATCCTAGGAAACTAGCTCAATATATTTTTCAGGACCTGGAGTGAAAATACACACTTTCATCCCAATTCTTACAAAGCTCAGTTAAAACATATAATTGGTACTATTTGAAATTGGAAACTTAGATCTTCAACATGAATTACAGTTTTTAATAACTAACCCACCAAAAATAAGCACACCAGAATAGGCCAGTCTAACAGATTTTGGACAAAAGCTAAATCACACATCAGTCTAAGAAAAGCCATTAAATGTGTGAAATATTTATTTTTTGTATATATGAACATGTTTGTAAAATGCATATTTATACATTTTTATGTAATTAAGTAGAACATCTGCCAATCCATACAACATCAGAAGATTCTTGTGAAGCAATTAAGAAATAAAACACATAAGGTATACAGCAATTCTTTACTCTCTTCTCTTTCTCCCATGTAACATCATTTACTGTAAAATTCTTCATCTTATAGAAACCATCAAGTAATTGAAAAATAAATATCAATTACTCAAAATATAAAATGTCAACAAGCAAACTGAGATTCCAGAGAACAGAATGTGGAAATAATCTTTGTGTAGCCTCAATACTCAGCATAATGCCTGATATTAAATCCACGGTTGCTGAGTGATTTATTTTCTTAAAGATAAAATGTAATAAAATAATAGTATTTTTAAATAAATGGTACATGAGTCTTCTATATTATTGGGGTTAATTGGTACATACTGTCATATAACAAATACCTTTTTTAAGTTTTTATACTTGATTATTAATTTGATTTTGAGAACAGAAATTTTTCCTGTCAGATCTGGAAACAGACTGTAAGCTCCTTACTAGATCATATATTCCGGAGGAAAAAGTTCTCGTTGAACCTTTACATATGGCAAATACACTGCCTATTCATATAGCAGGCAATAAATATCTGTTTAAATTATTTTGTTTTCGAATACGTATAATTGAAAACTGAAACTGTATAGCCCATAAGAAGTTATATGGTTTATTTAAAGGAAATAACTTAAAATAGTATTTTCCAGAACATTCTGAAGCACTAAAGTAAAAAGTAATATTTACTGCATTTGGATATATATTTAAATACATTTAGAAACACTTAAATGAAGTATCTCCAGAACATGAATTTTCTAAAAAAAAAAAAAAGTGTTTGAATGTTAAGAATTTTTATGTTTTCTATATTTAGTAATTATTTTCATGTATTATTATTAAAAGGTAACTCAAATAACCAGTAATTAACTAGTCAGATAAAATTTGTAATTGCATAAAATATACTGTTGTTTATTTAAAAGTAGAACAGTTTCTTCCCTCACCCCATCTCCCAAAATATCACATACCCTGAAATCTCATTTTCTAGGTCTTGCTGAACATTTCTTTTTCTTCATTTAAACAAAACACAGAGATTAACTATAATTGAAAGTATCTGAAAATACACTATTTTATATCCAGTATCACTTAGAATTTGTGTTTTCAGTAACAGTAATTTGATCATAACAGGGATGAAGAAAACTGGTACACATGTCAAATCCTCAAATATTGCTCTTTATTAGCTAAAAACTAGACTCTGTTGGCTTACTATACTGCCTTGTGAAGGTATCTCTACCTACTTGTACAGTCATGCACTGACAAAAAATAACTACATATAAAAAGTTACCATGTCAGAAATGAATCAAATTGCATTTGATCCAAATGAGTTTACCTTATGAACAATGGCTTGAAATAACAAAATTATCCTATTAAAATGTTTTAAATTATTGTTTGAACTGAATAAAGTGTAAAATACATATCTCAGCCTCGCTACATATTTTTGTTCTACTCTATCTTCCCTATCCCTTGACAATTATCAATATTTATCAAGATAATTTTAATGGGGAATAATGAAAAATTTATCTGGGCTTCTTGCATTTATTTCTCTAAAAGACAAAATGGTCCTATAAACATACTTCAAACGCGTCGTCTTCTCTTTATCTCCACTGCAATCACTCTAGGCCAGTTCACCCTACACCTCTCCTGGACAACTGCAACTGACTCCTAATTCTACTTTTGTCATCTTCCAAATAAGTTTTTGCTCACCAGTCAAGGTGCTATTAAAAAGTAATATAGCTTCATGTTTTACTTGGGATAATATAAAAACTCAGCTTCTCAACATGGATCTTATTTCTACTCTGAGTACTCTGGTTCCTACTGTCTTTCAGACCTCACTTTCTGCAACTCTCTTCCCTGCAAAGTAAGTTCCAGTCACCCTGGACTCGGTTTTTCAAATGTGTCAAGCTCATTTCTCTTCAAGACTATTGCTCAGGCAATTTCCACTACATGTTATGCACTTTTTCCCACTCTGCAGAATGAGCTCTTTCTCTTCCCTGACAATGAGGCTTCAATGTCACCTTCAAAGACAAGTCTTTCCAACTGTCCCATTTCAAACAGCATATCTCTACTGTTATTTTCTTTGTGACTTTGTTGCTTTGTCCATATATAATTCTTACAATCTTTATTATTTACTTACCCAAATTATATGAGGGCGTGTGACTTTTCTTTTTAAATCCATAATATAAATTTTAGATTACCGAAAATAATAAAATAGTGCAAAAACAGAATATATCTTCAATTTTTTTAATGTCAATCTGATTAAATTACAAGTTGAACAAAACACTAGAGACAGGCAATTTGATCCTGTATGAATTTAGTTTGGTTACATGACTGACAATGTATGTTGGACTAAGTAAACTATTTTGATCACCTAACTATATATATATTGATTTCCAGCATGTTTATAATCCCAAGATGGTGAATCAAAGGTACAATGAAAAAATTTCTATTACTGTTGGGATCTGGTTGATGAACAGTGTGAAATGGGATCTTTTCTTTCACCATTTAGAACAAACAGAGCATGTAGTCAGAAGCATTTGTGTATGTGACAGGGAAGAGGGAAAGAGAGTGAGTTACTGAAACTGTGATAGGGAAAGATGATTGGCAGAGAAAAATTTATGATATCTTTTGTACTTAAGTCATTTATACTAGCAGTGATTACTGAAGAAACACAGAAACAAAAGGCTTTCTACTATTGGTAGAGAAAAATTTATGATATCTTTTGTACTTAAGTCATTTATACTAGCAGTGATTACTGAAGAAACAGAAACAAAAGGCTTTCTACTATTATATATTTTAATACTTATTTTGTGATGTAAAAGTAACTAAAAAGTAAAAGGATGTAATTTAATCATTAATTTACCCTGTACCATCAGACATATAATTGTACCTTAGGAAATTCATATAAAAGTGTTGTACTCATGAATACTACATTAACTTTAACTATATTCATCTAAGTTATTTTTGTTTTGAAGAAGAGTTCCTTAAGGAGTATGTATAATTTCGGTGCAAGAAAAATTTTTTAGATAATAGTATTATCCCAAGATCAGGACAAACAACACTTAGATGATCATTGCTGGATCAGCATAAAAATATTTTATCTTTGTACTTTGGATGCTAATCAATAAAGATTAATTATATACTTATTTTATATTGTAAATGTTTAATAAAATTGTATTCTAAGTTGTATTTATACTTATGCCTAACAAGAATGGGTGTGATAACAATCTCTGGAACTCTTACAACTATAAATAGTTTATCCTCAAAAACTAATTTCATCTAAAAGAATGGTCTTTCAGAAACGTTCTTTGTAAGTAATCCAGTGTTCCTAACAAAATGTTTAATATTTTCAGTATTTTAATGTTCACTCTTGAACATTCTTAAAAAGTTTCCTCAATGTCTCCATTTCTATAAATATAAGAAGAATAGTCAATCAAGAGTTTGTGAATAAAACTTACGGAAGTTCAACTAATTATAGGCTATGAATTTGTTAATCAGATGTTTTTCTGCTTAGATATATTTACTTGTATTTACATACAACTCAGTGGATTATGCAGCTGATTCACTCAAATTAATAAATTTAATGAAACCAACCAGTCACAAGTTTTGCTTGTTTATTTTGTTTGTCACTGAATTGCCTGGGGGAAAAAACTGATTCGCAAAGTATTGGTAATAAAATAAGTTCACTAGACTCATCTACCCATACCATATTTTGACTTAATTGAATTATCAGAGTATGCAATTGATTATTTTTGAAAGCGTGAGCCACACCCTTAAAGATGCATCAACTCATTTAGGGTATAAAGTAGCATTTGCTGCACAATAATTTTTGAATAAATGGATTCCTGGCATCTAGTGGCCACTGTGATATACAGTATATGGTTAGCTTACACATGAAGATTGTGTTTTATATTCATATAAGTGTCTAGTACAGAAATGAAAGGCTATATTCCTTGAAAGATAAAATCTTTTTAAAATAAAAATTACCAACACTTAATAAATACTGTGGTTTTAAATATAGGGAAAATTAATGGACTATGAGAGAGACTTAAACACAAATCATGTTTCCGCTTACTTAATCAGATGAAGTGATCTAGGAAGCACCTTTACTTTCTGATCGATTCAAGGAGGTTTGGTTAATAGGAACAGAGAGTCAAATTGATTTATTTTGTCTTTACAGTTAGCTTCACACTTAGTTACAAGAGAAGAGAAGAGATCCTGTCTATAGTCAAGTTACTGTTAGCACCATGTTAAAACAATGAGGTAGGATACTTTTTTGTCATTATCATCATCATTTTACCTTTCTTAATGTATGGAAAACTGAGGAGTGGGGTGGGAATTGTAGGAAAAGTGAATTCATTCTTTTCAGCCATGAAGGATGTCATATAATCGTGTAAAACAGATAAATAACATTAAAATTTTACTTTGTGAATTGCCTTAATCAGGAAGAAGTTACATAAAAATGTAATTTTATTCTCTATAAAATAACAAATCTCAAAATTAAAACATTAATTCCATTAGCCTTTAAAGTGAAAATTATTGGAAAATTAGAACTATCTTCTCAAAACTAAATATGAATTACATTACTGTTTATTTTTATGTGTATAATAAATGAAATTTATATTTTACATTAATCTTTACATGTTAAATATATCTAATTCTATAATGTCCAATGCTTTCCACGTTTAAAAACAGATGCTTTATTTTATTATGAAACTATAAGTTAAGAAAATATCCCTAAAATATTATTAAGAAAAACATTTAGAAAGCTAACATTTTATTAACCTTTAGTGTGATGATTTCAATATTTGAAAGTTATCTCAACTTATCAGGAAAAATTTCTATTCACTATGACTTTAGGCTATAAAAAGCATCATTTTATAAATACTCATGTGTGTGATAAAAAATCTGACTATACTTTAAAATGTTCTTTTTGAAGAAGTCATGTAAATTTTACCCAATTTAACCTTCAGGTACTATTTTGCCCAAATTGTACTATTTTGCACAGCCTCTGCTTTCAGTGTATCAACAAATTCAAATTAAGAGTTTAAGTAGACAATCTTTAATGCTTCTATTTAACTGACGGGAAAATTGGGTAATACTAACTAAGTTAAGCTAATTAATAAAAATAAATTACATAGGCTTGGCATATATTCTAGGTAAAACATCTGTAAATACTATGGGAAAGTCATTAAAATAGATAAGCAGATAAAAATTACTGCAAGAGGTTAATAAGTAACATCTCAATGCTCTTAAATTTACTATGAATGTTTGAAAGGTCGTACTTTAACAGTACATATTTTGGTAGAATGGCACTTTAGAGTCATATGTAGATTCAGATAACTTTTATTCATGTTAGTAACCCCAGGGCCTAGGGTAATTACTGATATATCATATTTAAACAGATAAACGTTGTTTGGGGAAATTATTGCATGGGAATAGCTGTTATAAACTTCTAGTACACTTGACTCTCAAAGTATTCACCTCTACTATCCCTATTTACTAATATAAAGTACAATATCAATGTCTGACTTTCCAATTATTAAAAATTGTTTTGTCTCCTTATAATAAAAAAGGTAGTCATTTCAGTTTTTTAACAACCTTCTATCTTCACAAAATAAAGTAACTACCTATTCAATATTTTATACCAAGAGTCTCTGAAAACAAATGAGAGATGTAGTGTGATGGTGTACAGCACCACAGCAAAGCAGGACGTGGTAACTGGTGTCTATTATGTGATCTATCTTCAAAACCATGAGTATTACGTATGGTTTCCAAATTCACCTACATGTTTCTGATTGCATTCTGTCAGGTAAAAATAATTGTAATAATTAGGAAAATATGCCAAAGTACCAACTGTACAAATGAGAACAACTTAATTTTGATTCTGAATAATTATAAATCTAAGTAAAATGGCCATATATATTGATGACAAAAAAAGAATGCTGTGTTGTTTACTTGTCTTCTCCCTTAACCTTCTTCTCACACAAAAAGTGCACACTTTCAAGCCATCTGACCTCCATTTTTATATCTGAAAATTACTTCGAGACTCTGAAACATATGCCTTATATGTTAAATAACTATAACTGACCACCACACGCAATATTTGAAGTGACAAATTGGTGGTCATTACAGCAAGAGTGAATATCTAGCTGGGTACACGCTGGAAAACTTTTATGGTTGTTTCATGCTTGGTCTGAAAGGACTTAGAATATGCAGGTGGCATTTTTTACAGATCTTTATTCACAGCAGAAATCTAATGAGGTATGTTTCATAAAGACTGTATGAATAAAAAAAAAGGAAAATGCTCAAGTATTCTAAGGGAGTTCCATCACTTTTTACACACTATTCACCTTCACTTTACCACTTTACCCACCGAAACAAAGTCCTCTAAGAAATCTGTCAGTGACTTGACTTCATGAATAGGATATTCACAGCTTGGAAATTCACCCTAAACGCTGTTCTACTCCCCGCCCGCAAGCATGTGAAACTCCAACACATATCTGGGGCATATGGTCTAGGAAAAATTTCAAGTAAGTCTACTTCGGCAGCAGGGATGGGAGATGGGGCATGGGGACTGAGGCTGGGCGAAGGCGGCAGAGTCACGGGAGGGGAAGGGCTGATAACTGGTCACGGGGTACAGTCGGAGCACCCTGCCTTTCAAGAAGGCATGTGGGAGAACCACACACGTTCCCCTGAAATGAGCGGCCACCAAGAGCCAGAAGTCTCCATTAAAGTCTGTGCCATGAAGCCCGACCTCCGGTAGAGACAGCGCAGTGGGGAGCGGTCCTAAGGCCGCCAGCGGTGGGACCCAAGTGCAGCTGATGCTCAGGCAACCATTTAAAGACATTTGGAAGCAGAAGGGCTCCTGGCCCGTGGGGTCGGCGTCCCGGGCGGTCCACACAGGGCGCTATGGTAAGGGGACACCCTGGAACCCCCCCTGTGGGGAGCCAAGAGACGCTGACCCCGGGACGAAGTTACCTGCAGGAGGCAACCGGTGCCCTGGTTCTCCAAGCACCCTCCTCCCCCCACGCACTCGGCTCCTCCGCCCCGTCGCTTACCTTGGTTGTTGGAGACGTGACTGCAGTCGCCTGGCCACGCTGTCAGCAGAGGCAAGAAGAAACCAAATTGCAGAAGAAATTCCCGGACTTCGAAGCCCCCCATGGTTCTCCCGGGCTCTCTTCTCCTCTCCCTTAAAGAGAAGTGGCGGCCGCGCAGGCAGGTGCTCTGGGTAGGACCGCGGTCCTGGTCCACGTCTTCTTCCTCCTCCTCCTCCTCTTCCTCCTCCACCCGGCCCGCAGGGGGTGTCCCGGGGCGCCCCCCGCGCGAGGTCCCGGGGACAAGGCACGAGGGTCCAGGCTGCCCAGGTGCAGGTGCAGCTGCTTCGGAGGAGGATGCTGCCCGCGGCGCCGGGGAGCTCCTGGCGGCTGGAGGCGAGGGGAATCGCATCCACCTCAGTGTCCCGCTCGCGCGAGGACTCTTCACTTGGGCCCGAGAGAGCGCGCGCGCAGGAGCGAGCTCGGGCTGTGGTTCGGGGGAGGGGAGCGAGGGGGCGGGGAGCGCCTCACCGCGAGGACGGGGGCGGGGAGGGCCTGCCAGGTGGGGCGGGCATTGGGGCGGCCCGAGCGCCTCTCCGACTCCAGAGGCACGTGCGGAACCAAGGGCGGGGGCGGCGCGGCAGCTGTGAAGAGGCGTGGGGGCCGCGGGAACTTTCCTCCGGCCGGGGCGAGGAAAGCCTGAGGAAAGCCGGGCGGACGGCGGCTCAAGCGGGCCACCCGGGGGTCGGCGAGGCGCGCACCGAGCCCTCGGCTCCTGGCCTGGGCGGCGACGGCAGCGGCTCGCACCGCGGGCTCCTCCACGTCGGCCGCGTTTGCGCCGCGCTCCCGCGTCTCTGAGGCCGGCCTGAATACCGCAAGCACTTAGCCGCCCGTCTCACAGTAGCCGCGCGGGCCGTGTTAGGTCGATTCAGCTACCAGCACCGCCTCCCCCCGACGTCTGCACATCTCCCCGCGGGAGGGGGCGCGTGCCCTGGCCCGGCGCTCCCGTCCGGGGAGAGCGCGGCGGCGGCGGTCAGCGCGACCGTCCTCCGCGCGGGCCGCCCAAACTTGCCCACCGGGGCGAGCGCCTCCGCGGCTTCCAGTCCTAGAAAAGCAGAGCGCGGGGAGGCAGCAGCTGAGGGGGTCCCATCAGGCTGGAAACGCGCGGGTGCCCCGCGCCCGGGCTCGCGAGGTCTTCGCGTCGCCGCGCGGAGGTGACTTCGCGGTGGAGGTCAAGGGCATCGTCGCAGCCCTGACGCTGGGATTCTGGGGTCCCCGAGCGTCCACGGCGTGGTGGCGTCGAGCTACGCTCTCCTGGCAGTCCCAGGGCCGCGTGGCGCGTGGCCACATCCACGGCAGCGCAGGGGCGCCGTGGGCGGACGGCTCTCCCCGCCGGCGCCGGCCCCTCGCGGCACCCACTCCCTCCCGCGCGCGAGTCGCCCGGAAGCCGCGGCGCAGGGCACGAGGTGGGACTCGGCGGCCCCCGTCCCAGCGTCGGGGCCACACGGCGTGCTGACGGGGAGGGACCTCGGCGTCCGCGGCCCCCACGCCCTCGCCCCGCGGCCGAGGCGAGCGCGCTGCAGAGCCGGCCAAGCCCAGCCTTCTCCCGGCCTGGCAGCCGCGGCTCCGATGCCGCCAGTTCGGCGCTAGAGGGGGTTCGTCGACAAGGAAAATTCCTGCACGGCGTGCAGGTGGAGGCGGCTCCTCGGGCGAGGAACCGAAAGAAAGGAGGGGAGGCCGTCAGGCCAAACTTGACGCGCTCGTTAAGGGCGCGCCAAGGAAACCGTATCGCTTGGGTGGAGACGTCAGTGATACTGTATTCGTGACTGTTATTTCCAACATAATTTTTCTTTCTTGAAGGGACTTCGGCTGTCACAGTCCAGTGAGATTGAAAACCCCACTTCAAAACTCGTCGGAACGTTTTGAAAAAATATTGATGGCAATGGAGAAAGTGAACAGAGAAAAAGTTGCGGTATTGTAAAGGAGAGACGGTATTTCCCAAGTGGGCAGAAGGCACAGGAGGGAAATGGCACGGCGACAAGTCAGGAGAGCAGCAGCAGCAGGAGCGGAGGGGCTGCGTTTGATGCTTACAGAGCTCCGGGAGGGAAACCCCTTCCATTCCGCGCGTTTCTGCGCTGCGGTGGTTTGTGCCACGCACCACAGCTGAAGGCGTTTCACTGAATGCCTTACAGTAGACTGGGAGGGAAGAGGAGAGCAGGAAATGCCTCATATCTGAAATTCTGCTTTGTGGAGAGAAATGTGAAATGCAAGATTTCCAGAGTGTGAGGAAGGTTTCCTATTGGTGACTGTACTCTCATCCTCATTAGGAATTCATACACTGCTGCTTCTGTTTGAAGGTGTCCACGCCAACTTAAATGTATGCAAATAATTTCTATAAAGATACCATGTGTGCAGTTTATGTATCGGCTCTTAAAACAGTAAAATCGGATTTTGATACTCATTTTGTCGCTGTTACTGATATGACTGACCACATGGGCATTTGCAAACTCACTTTAGAGTTTATAAAAGTTGTAAAATAACACTACATAATGACCGTTATGATATAAGTCATTGCGTCTAAATAATGTTCTTAGAATTGTTTAATGCTTCATTATACTGATAATTCTATTCAAAATCTTTTTATATACTGTCAAAATATATTTCCATGGCCTTTTTACAATTAAATTTTCATTTTTAAATTTTGGCTTACAGTAAATCTATAAACATTAATGATTCACTAAAAGAAAAATCATTCAAGAAGACACTCCTTATAAATTGAAGGAATGTATAATATCTTAAAATATAAACCATGTGACTCTATTTCCATACTTTTACTTGTGAAACAGACTTGCAAGGAAAAAAAAATTTTAATGGAACATCACCCAAAGGAAGTTATTTCAATATAATTCCCAATATTAAATATTTTAAAATCAAAGCTTAAAATCAAGTTCTAATGTTTTGCCTGAGTGTTACATTTTAGAGAATATCTTATAAAATACCAAGAAGCTTCACTTAAAATTAGACTAGAAGGCAATAATTTTAGTGGAAGGAAAGGGAAAAGGCAGGGGGAAAAGAGAAAGAAATAGAGAGGGAAAATTAGGTTTATTTCTAGCACTCCCACTTAGAAATCATGACAGAGTGCCTGAAACAAACTGTTACTTCAGAGTAACAATAATCGGCTTGATTAAGCTGAATTTCTAGTCCCCCTCCTCCACTGTATTTACAGTTCAGTTACATTTCATAATTTTTGTATGTTTAAATGAGCCAAAGTCAAGTTTGATATATATGCCTGGTCAGATAATTGATAGTCATATCCCGGTCTTGGCTTTTAAGAAAAAAAATTACAAGACTTTTCTCAATATTAAAACCTATCTCACATGTTTACATATGTTTGGATGCTGTATATTGCATGTCTAGAAGGTAATGACATCTTAAGTAAAAACTCGTCTAAAAAGTGAGTTGAAATATGATTATCATGGCCTTTGACAATAGCAAGATTCCATGAGTTTGACATGATTATTAATGTTAAAACATGATTGTAAGAAGAATTACCATGACTGTTTGATCATTTATGTGTATATATATATATATATATATGCACACACACAGATGCACAAATGTGTATATGCATGTCTTCTAAAATATTTGTTTAGTTCTTTTTATGTGCTTAATTCTCTTCACTCAGGAAAGAGTTCATAGTAAACTACTTTGTATGAGTATCAATTTCTTTTATAAAGCTAACATTTTATTTAAACTATAGTCATGGTTATCTATGTAAGCTAGAAGCAATTGCACTTAGAAATGTACTTCCTTTTCGGTTTTCTAGTAGTGTTGATATATTTGCTGACATGTGACAGTTTCAAAATTATAAGCTACTCAATGAACCAGATGTAATATTCATGTAGATTTATCTGCACTTGTCTGTTTGAATCATACCCATACTCAGAAAAGCATTCATGTCTCATTTTTCAGAACTATATTGTTCAGAATTCACAAAAGAATTAAATACAAAAATTCTCTCAGACTATTGTTCTTCATGATATATGTGGTCTGAATTCAGGTAAGAAATGATTAAATTTTTTATTAAAGAATATATGACATTAAAAACTAGTCTGCTTTTATTTATAGTAGAAATAATAGTATTCGCAAATGTTGTTTGCTTTTACAAATGATTAAAAGAGGAGAGTCTTAACCTGCAGTTACTTCCTTTGAGAAAAAAAGAGGGATTATAATGTTTAATACTCAGCATGTTTCAAGGCTTGGGAAAGTCTTAAGTATATTATTCTGGTAGAAGAGTAAATTAATCCATTCACAGCTCCAATTTGCATTCTCTAAGGTCAAGGTAGAAGAAACATAAATAAAAAGAAGGTTGATCCTCAATATACCAAAATATCACATATTAAAAGATTAGGTGGGTACTTTGAAAAGAACAAATTGCATGAATATTTTTTATTAATATAAAATGTAAAGACGTGCTTTAGGCAATAATATTATTATTTTCATGCCATCAACTTTATAAGTTAGAAGACTGTATTCTATGTGACTCACCATGCGAACAGCTAAAGTTAAAAAAAAAATCCATTAAGTCAAATACAGTTAATTTGAGACTCTTGGCTTTTAGACATTATGTAATTAGGGGAACACATACACACTGTTTACTTCAGAAATTTTGCTGTGGTAATAAGAAGTAGATAATATTTTTCTGAAAAAACATTCAAAGCAGTGAATTTTACTTTATTGTTAGCACATCAAATCTTAAAAACCTTACAGAAAAAAATGCAATTTGAAGTGTCATAAAATGTATTATAGTCGATTCTGCTATGATAATTGAATTTTGGGTCTTGTGTTACATGCAGTGAAAGAAAAATACATGTACATATGTCATATACATACCATATTTGTGTATGTGTATGCGTGAAATTCAATAAAAATATTCTCTCTAATACTTTTCTAATTCAGTAACCATTTGCCAAGCAAGATTTTCACATCCATTTGTGCTGAGCACTATAAGGAAAGTACAATGATTATTTGGATTTAGTTCTTACCTCTCAGAAGTTTATATTATATTGCAGCACAAGGACATACAGGTTATTCCAATTAAAATCAATCTCTGTGTTCCTACAGTAGAGTTCCAAATTATTATAGTTATGTAAGAGGAAAAGAATTATACCTTCACCTTCTAAAGTATGGATTTATTACAGTTACTGCTTTTACTTGAGTTAAACTCACTCTAGGTATGGATTGATCCATCTTCTAAAGGCTGCTACATAAACTTTCACTAACATTAAAAGCAATACTAAAGGTTATGCACAGTGACCTAATAACTTGCCATATAATGAAGTTGACTTAACAGTCTGTGTGGCATCAGGTATCCACAGAAAGTAATTTTACTAAATTACATAGAGAGTTTTTAAATTTATAAATTTAAATGATTTAAATTTTACAAGTGGTATATTGGTTTATTTTTCATTCCTCAAAATGACTAGCTGGGTCAAAACAACTATTTTTATTGATTTATAATAAATATCATTAAAGAGCATATGCTAAATATCAAGTGGGTAACAACTGATGATAGAAGTAAAACTGCCTCTTAAAAAACCTATACATATTGAAATATGTGTGATTATGTACATCATAGCAAATATCACACCAATATTACTATTAATTCAATTATTTAAAATAAAAATCTAGTCCAAATATACTTTGTATTTTATCTTGAATTATGCCTGCATTATGACACTGTGCCCTGTTTCAGAAAAATGCAAAGCAAGGACACTTGGGCATGTCAAATAGTTAAATGTTAAATTTGCTAATAATATTATTCATATGAATAACAACTATGAGCTAAACATTACAATTATTATGATACCAATAATACAAAACATGCTTTTATACTGCAGTCAAACTGGGGTAAATTAAAAGTATCAGATAAAAGTAAGTGATTCCTTAATGTACCTCTTAAACTGGATTTATGGGTAAAGTTTTTTCATAAGAATGTTTTTCACATTATTTCAGTTCAGTTTCCAAACAAGTACCACATTGGCATTTTTGAACTTCTAGTTTGTATGTTTTTAACTTAAAAAATTAAAGGACAAGTTTTAAAGAGAATGACAACCCAATAAAACTTAATATGCCCAATATTTACATTTTATGTAAGGAGTTCTATATCATTATAATCATAGTATGTTTCTTTTGTTGTGCCTATTAAAATGTTTTCATGGCATATAAATATTTTTAATATCTTCTAATTTAATAATGATTAACAATTATGTGGAGCTCATACCAATCATTTGACAATCAGCATATGGTTATTCATCTGCTTGCCTGATACACATATCTAATCTTTTCAAGGATCCTGAAAAGTATTCAAAGAGCAGAGAATCTGTCCTTACATCTTTACAAAAAGTATTTACTAAATAATTATGTATTTAACATTGGTATTTACATTTTTGGTCAAAATTTTCTATCTTCATTAATTTTTTCATAAAGGATAATACATAGTCAACTGTAAAAAGTATCTAATTTCCCCTTTTGTTTAAGATCATTAAATATTTATATTGCTAATATTGGAGTCAATATGATTTTGTAATTATTATATGTGAATAATAGATACCATATATTTTTACATGTATGTATGTTGCATGCATATTGAGCCTATGTGGAGTTGTTATGAAAATGGTCTTTTGGCTACATAGGAACTTAACCTGCTATGGAGTCCATGCAACACTCTGTTGATATTTCAGTGTTAAATTCCGTATGCTATGGCCCATAGTATTAGAAGTATACTGAAATTCATATTAGTATATATTGTGATATCTTTGCTATTTTTATGGGTTTAAAAAAATCTAAATTAATGGAAAAAGCAGGAAAGCAAACACTAGTTTGACTTACATTGGTATTAATTTATGATTAATACTAATCTACATTTAATTGCTCCTGAGTTATTTTGCATCATGACTTAAAATATAGAAGTAGTGAGAAGTACAATCATGCATATTTTTGAATGATTTTATCCAAGGTGAAAAAATAAGAAAGTTCCTTACGCATTGAAAATATGTAGAATTTTTTTTTTTTCTTTTGAAATGGAGTCTTTCTTTGTGGCCCAGGTTGGAGTGCAATGGCACAGTCTTGGCTCACTGCAACCTCCACCTCCTGGGTTTAAGCGAATCTCCTGCCTCAGCCTCCTGAATAGCTGGGATTACAGAAGCATGCCACACGCCCAGCTAATTTTTGTATTTTTAGTAGAGACAGGGTTTCAGCATATTGGCCAGGGTGGTCTTGAACTCCTGACCTCGTGATCTGTCCACCTTGGTGTCCCAAAGTCCTGGGATTACAGCTGTGAGCCACTGTGCCCAGACAAAAATATGTAGAATTTAAAAAATATGTTTCAAATTATTTATCTAAAATAAATGCTATTAATATATTAACACTGCCTAGTAGAACTTTTTGCAATATTAGACATAGCCTATATCTCTGCTGTCTGATACAGTGGCCACTAGATATTTGTAACTTTTGAGGATTTTAATGTATCTAGCGTAATTGAGAAATGGAATTTTTAGTTTGGGTTAATTTTAATAAATTAACATTTAAATAGCCATATTTGGCAGTGGCTACTGCATTAGTGAGCACCTATCACCACTTTTCAGTAACTTCACGTTGATAATATGAGAATTCTGCCTTACACAGTCATGTTTAGCAGTCTTGTTTATCGTGAACAAAAATGGAACTCACCTTGGACAATAGCTCTGTTACTACATATGTTTACACTATTTTCAAAACTAACCTGATTTGACATGCTTTTTGCATATTACACAGAGTTTGTCAGAAGACATTAAATGTAGACAATGATAGAAACTCATAATATCTTTAAGAATTAATTCAATTATTAATGGAATTACTTGCCTCATGTGTCTAATTTTTGATGCTACTATTTAAAAAATGGCTTGGAGCCACTTGTCGTCTTAGCTCTTCTCACTATGTCTGCTACATTGCCCTTGGTCTCTCAAAATTATAGTGACATAAGGAGCTCAATAACAGTTGTGGAGCTTCCAAAATTAATACTCTTTCCTAGAGACTTGACAAAGACGCAGCAATATTTTTCCATTTAGATGCTAGCATTTGAGTTTGTATTTTGCTCTGTTGCTTGTTTTGTTTTTCCCATTTTTGACTTTTTGATTTACATGTGAAAACATTGTCAGGAACCCTTTTTCATGTCCTTAGATTTTTTTTTTTAAATATGAGAATACAAATGAAAGCCAGAGAACCTATTTACCACTATTCTGTTTATATTATCTTAAATTGTGACTTGATGATATCCTGCTATCAAATCTAATAAATATATTATCTCCTAAAGGAATCTTGAAATATAATTAAAGAAAAAAATTTAATATTTATACTACTTAGCAGATAGTTACATGGTGTTTACACTATCCCAAGTGCAAATATTAACTTCAGCTAATAATTACAAATGCTAATTACAAATATGGATTCAATTAATCCTTAAAACAACACTCTAAAGAAGGTGCTATTATTATCCTTATTTTATAGATTAGAAAGCTGAAGCACAGAACTTTCCCACCGTCTCCCAGCCAGTAAAGTGGTAAAACAGGGATGGATGGGAGCCCAGGCAGTCTGGCTCCAGAAGCTGTGCTTTTTATCACCATGTTTCTTCACTTGTATCCCTGAATGTTTACCCAAATATACACAAGCATGCACATTTATAGTTTGCATGTATCTGTGTATTCATTCACGTAAATTTTATCTAATTCCATGAAATTAAGCTCAGATTATGAAATATTATCAGTGAGTCTCCATCCCAATTGTGGATAAATTCCCAAATGACCACATTCTTTTTTATCATTGCCAAATATTTTATACACTTCTGACTCTTGGAAGATCCTCTTTCTCTTTTTTCTTAGAATCTTTCACTTAAATGACACCTGTCTCCAAAGCAACTAGCTCATATTTATTCAGCTATTATGTTTTGGGCTCCATCTGGAGCATGTTGGCAAGGCACTGAAGCTTGCTTGCACAGAATCTACATTCTAGGGTTAACGTGTATTCAATGCTTATCATATGTCTCACATTGTTCTATGTGCCTTATACGTGTTAGTGCATTTAATATTCACAACCCTATAAGGTAGATACTCTTACTGTACCCATGTTATAAATGATGAAGCCAAAGTATATTGCATATATGGTCATTCGAGGGAAAGCAGTTATTCTTAGGTTTTAAAAGTCTCTGTCTTCTGTTCGTCATACAGGCAAGGGAATCATCAGAGAGATTATTGGAAATTATTGGGGTGCAGGCTTTCAGTTCATGAGGACAAAGACTATGTCACAAATACACTATATGCGACAGAGAAGCTTTTAAGAAAAGAAAAACTCAAGGTATCGCACCTATCAGTATTTTATTTCCTTGCCATTATGAAAATGATAACACGTTTATACCACAAATCTAAAGAATGTTTGAGTAGGCTGATATTCTTTGTTGCAAATTGAGAATATATTTTTCTTTTTAAATTACTCATTTACATTGTAAAGGTAGAATAACAATATCATAAAATATGTGGAAAAATTGAAAAGAAAAATAATACCTTTTTATTGTGCTACTCTAACATACTCTTACTGTTTTAGCATATTTTAATTCAGACAGCTTAACTTGCCCCTCCCTAATATACGGTTTAGGTGATTGAAACTATATCATGCATTCAGATGTGTATTGTATTTTTATTTCTTCACTAACTACTTGACTTTAAAGCATCATGGGTTTATTTATATATAAATATCCTTATGATATAAATTTGGTAAAATGATACAAAAATAACTATAAAGAAGGCATGGTTATATGAGGATAATGATGCAAATTTGATAAATTAAGTGGAATTTTCATAATTCTTATAATTTTCAGAAAACTAATATTATAAACATATAACATCAATTCAGAATTTCGAAGTGTTGAAATGAGTTGTGCTGTTGCCGCTATTTTTTTGCAAAATGTTTGTATAATATCTGGTGTAAGGAAATGACAATGCAATGCTTTTCTTAAAGAAAGAGTCTTAATGTGCTACTACAAGAATAAGAGGATGATTTCCTGAATTGTGTATTCTAGACAAAATTGCAAAATAATTTAAGCCAACACATTTCTTTCACTTTGCCTTTAAATCTTGTTTTGTGTACCATTCCTCCTTTCAGTTACACAATCTGGTAATATGATTTTATCTGTGTTTTCCTTGTAAAAAGAAAAAATGTAAAGGAATTTTCTAATGACATATGAAATGAAAGCAATTGAAGCCATGCCATTTTAGACAGCATTGTTTCATCAATGGCTTTTAATAAGATAACAATAGTAACAATATACATTTGAAAATGTGAAGCTTGAAGAATAAACTGCCAAAGAAAATCACATGGTCAGTAAATGTCTCAGCATTTGCTCACACTGTTTGCATTTAATCTGATTTTTGGCTGACAACATATACTTTCTAAATAATTATATTTATGATTACATATTCATGTGAGATTTTTTTAAATTGCCTGTAATGTAGTGGCATAATACCATCATTTCATTATAATCAAGGTCTCTGTGGGGTAGAAATTCTGACAGGGCACAGAAGTAAACAAAACTTGTTTCTCATCTACAATGTCTGCTCAGAAAACTCAAGGGCTGTGAAAAACTCAAAGATCTCCATTTAGATGTTTGTAAATTGATGCTGGCTATGACCTCAGCTGAGATTTCAAATCAGAACTTCCACATCAGATTTTTCCTTGTGGTCTGGGTTTCCTTGGAGAACATATGGCCCACATCTCAATGGGAGGAATATAAATATCTTGTAAGAAGAGTATATTTGGTGGAAGATCTTTTCATGGAAGTTTTGGAAAATTTAGCCTATCATGCCTGAGAAAGCCTAAGTCTGTGAAAATAAGATAGATATTTTTTTAATGAAAGCAGCCAGAACCTCCATTTTGAGGACAAGAAATGAGGGAGACACATGAGATGATATTCTAGCTGGTCATCTTGAATTTGGTTTCATAGGGAAACTCATGAGCTAAGGAATCCCAGCAATACAGAATCAGACAAAACTCCAGTCTATGGGGAATGTGGAATAAGTTATGAAGGTTCAATTGAAATGAAGATGTACCTTCTCAGCTCAAAGGAAATAACTATGTGAGAAAACTGCCAGAGATCAAAATCTGTGAAAAGTTATAATAAAAGCTTTTGAGAAAGAGAAAGATAATTGATAAACTCCAGAACCAGAAATAGAGAAACCAACATCCACATAAAATTTTCTTTTTTTTCAGAGTTATCCATGAAAGTTGAGTTGGAGGAGGAAATAAATTTTTAGGAACCCAAACCTCTGAAATAATTAATGTTTAATTAATATTTGATGGATATTCTTTATTCTTAATTGCGTCTATGACTATAAGGTTAAGTGATTATCCATCGTCTAAAAACAGTGTACTTGTGGTATATGCACAATAGTTCTGGGAAAGATTTGCTCCCTAAAGGGATGGAAGGACATCAAAATGGAATTTTTTGTTTAGATGGCATTTCATGAGTCTAAACATATGAGTCATATGTTTAAGACACCGGTAATGTGTGGCTTAGTTTGTAGTGTCTATTTATCCATCTTCCAGAAATCCATCCACATTCCTATCCAGCAAATGGCCTGGCTCTCGTACTGCTTTTAAATTGCACATTTTTATTCTTTACCACTGGCAAGGAGAGAAAACAGGAATTTTCCGTTGACTCTAAATCCCAGACAAAGGAAAATCTACAGTAAGTCTGCTATTGAATATTGAGCACCAGATTTGCCAATCATTTTTGTTTAAAGTTGTTATAATTTCTTTTTTAAAAACAAGATTTCTGTTACCATCCTGCTGATTTTCTGTTGAAATTTTTGCCTTGCCCTCTCCTTCCAAATAAGATAATTCTTTGTAGGACAAAAGTAACTCATTCTATATGATAACTGATTCACAAGTGTTTAAGATATCACTTTATACTAGAGTTGATTTAGGAAATATGGAATGAACTATCAGCTAAGGAACCCCAGCAATACAAAACAATAAGCTCTTGTCACTTGAACTGAAGTTATTTGACCTATGCAGGACTGTTCAAGTTACAGGCTCACAGGTCCGACATTACCCTGAAAAACTGGAACAGTATTCCTCAGGTGATAACCTGAAGCAATATCAAGGATTAGAAGTGTATACAATGCAATCTAAAAGTCAGCACTTTCCAGAGAATCAATTAACGGGTTTGAAAAATGCAACTTTCTAACTGCCGAAATGAACTGTTTAGCATTGTGGGGATGCTTTGCATTTAATAGTAAAAAGCAAAAACTCTGTTAATATTATACCAACAAAATAATAAGATAAAATATTAACTTAATAATCCTATAAACAAGCTGTAATTGCAGTGCTAATTTGCATTTTAAGGGTAGGTAAATTTGTCAATATTTAGCAAGAGAAAAGATACTAAGGCGAATAAATATTTGTAGGTATGGGGCATAGTAGGCATGTTGAAAATATTCTTTAATGGGATTGCTTATTTAAAAAAAAATTTCATGTAGAGAGACTTTCACTGTTCTTAATAATAACTGATAAGACCTTTGGACTGAAATAATGTGAGCCATAAGATGTTGTGATTTTCCATCAGTGTCAGAAAGATAAAAACATTAATATGAACAGCAGATCTTCAAGATAACTAGGCAAAGGAAGTATTGATATGACGGAGGGTATTGTTGCTTGCTGGGGAGCTGTATGAAATGTGATGGAGTTGTTCTTAAAATACTAATGGAACAAAAATTGTCTGAGATAAAGAAACACAACTATTTTTCATGTTATTTTTAGCTTTATACAAGAGAAAGCATTCAAATAAACTTAGCAGAATATGGTGAATAAGAACCACATGTGCAGAAAGGGATATTCATCTATGATTTTAATATCTATATGTATAGAATAAATGCTTCATGCATATTTATTCAATGAGAATTTTATATTCACTAATAATTATTTTGACAATCTTGTTTTAATTAAAAGTAATTGGTCAATAGTGAAAGTAACAAGGTAGTTAGAAAAATATGACAAACAAAATCATAATGGGAATTGGGCCAAGATGGCTGATTAGAAGCAGCTACTGTCTCAAGCATTCACAGAGAGGAATGAAGGGGCGAGTGAATACAGCACCTGCAACTGAAATATCCAGGTACTTGCATTGGGACTAATCAGAGAAACAACTCAACCCACAGATAATGCAGAAAAGCAGGGTGGGGTGATGGCCCTCCTGGGAGCAACATGGAGCCAAGGGAACCCCCAATCCCAGCTAAGGGAAACAGTGAGCGATTGTGCAATATAAGGAAACCATGCTTCTCTCTTTGATCTTTGCAACCTGCAGATCAGGAAGTCCC
This sequence comes from Cheracebus regulus, assembly GCA_963574635.1. Taxonomy (NCBI): domain Eukaryota; kingdom Metazoa; phylum Chordata; class Mammalia; order Primates; family Pitheciidae; genus Cheracebus; species Cheracebus regulus. Next base: position 47,933 of record CAUYQU010100762.1, read on the forward strand.
CACATGAATCTACTCCACTAGAGCCTTGGGTCAAACTCACAGAGCTATGTGGAATCTTTGCAGAGCAGCTGCTCAGGCTTGCACAGAGACCCAGGAGCTTTGTCTAGTTAATCCCAGGATTCCCAGCAAGGGTGTCTGTAGCTTAGGCAAGGAGTGAGGTCAGTGCATACCCCTAGGAAGGGGACTGAATCCAGGGAGCTGAACAGCATCAGTCTGTGGGTCCCACTTCCATGACACTTCATAAAGTAAGACCCACTGGCTTGGAATTTGGAAAGTCCGAATAGTTGGGATGAGGAAGGGGTTCCCCAGCACAGCACGGCTGCTTTGCCAGAATGTGACCAGACTGCTCCTTTAAGTGAGTCAACGATGCATTCCTCCTCACTGGCCAGGACCTCCCAGCCAAGGCCTCCAGCCACCCCTTCCCCTGTTCTACAGCCAACAGAGGTTCTAATTTCTCCCTGGGATGGAGTGCCCAGGGTGTGGGACAGGTTGCCATCTTGGCTGTTCAGGTGTCTCAACCAGCCCAATGTGTGAGCCTCAGAGAGCCCAAACCAATAAAGGGATGAAGGGATCTCCAAGCAGCACAGCTGCTCTACCATAAAGCAGCCAGAGTGCTTCTTAAAGCAGGTCCCTGGTCCCATTCCTCCTGAATGGTTGAGATCTCCAAACTGCTCTCTCCAACCACCTCCTCCTGGTGCATTCAGGCCAGCCACAGGCCAGCACCCACCTGGAATGGAGCTTCCAGAGGATAGACAAGGCTGCCATCTTTGCAGTTTTGCAGACTTCACTGGTGACACCTCCAGGTACAGGAAAAAAGCAAGGCGACTGTGGTCTGGAGTGAACCCTCAGCAATGTGCAGCAGCCTTACAGAAGAAAGACTAGACTATTAAAAGAAAAACAGACAACCAGAAAAAAACAAACCCACAAGAAACCCATCCAAAGGTCAGTAACCTTAACTATTGAAGGTAGATAAGTCCACAAAGATGAGAATGAATCAGTGTAAAAACGCTGAAAATTCAAAAACCCAGAGTGCCCCTTTTCCTCCAGATCATTGCAACACCACTCCAGCAAGGGCTAAGAATGGGAATGAGGCTGAAATGGCTGAAATGGCTGAAATGGCTTCAGAATGTGGAAAAAATGAACTTCAGTGAGCTAAAGGGGCATGTTGTTACCCAATGCAAAAAAGCTAAAAATTATGCATTGTTTATGCAGGAGCTGACAGCCAAGATAGCTAGTTTAGAAAGGAGTATAACTGACCTGATACAGCTGAAAAACACACTACAAGAACTTCACAATGCAATCACAAGTGTTAATAGCATAATAAACCAAGCAGAGGAAAGAATCTCAGAGCTTGAAGACCGTCTTTCTGAAATAAGACGGGCAGACAAGAATAGAGAATAAAGAATGGAAAGGAATGAAAGAAACCTCTGAGAAATATGGGATTATGTAAAGAGACCAAAACTATGACTAATTGGGGTGCCTAAAAGAGATGGGGACAATAGAATCAACTTGGAAAACATACTTCAGGATATCATCCAGGAGAACTTTCCAAACCCAGCAACAGGCCAAAGGAAATGCAGCAAATTCTAAGATACTCCATGAGAAGATCATCCCCCAAAGCACATAATCATCAGATTCTCTTACGGTCAAAATTAATTTAAAAACATCAAGGACAGCCAGAAGGGCCAGGTCACCTACAAAGGGAAGCCTATCAGACTAACAGAAGACCTCTCAGAGGAAATCCTACAAGCCAAAAAAGATTGGGAGCCAATACCAACATTCTTAAAAGAATTTCTAACCCAGAATTTTATATCTCACCAAACTAAGCTTCATACATGAAGGAGAAATTAGACCTTTTTTAGACAAGCAAAGGCTGAAGGAATTTGTTACCACCAGACCTGCCTTACAAGAGCTTCTGAAGAAAGCACTAAATATAGAAAGAAAAGATCTTTACTGTTCACTACAAAGACACACTGAAGTAAACATACCAGTGGCACTATAAAGCAACCACATAAACAAGTCTGCAAAATAACCTGCTAGCATCATGATGACAGGATAAAATCCACACAGAACCATACTAACCTAAAATATAAATCAGCTAAATGCCCCTATTAAAAGACACAGAATGGCAAGCTGGATAAAGAATCAAGACCCATTAATAGGCTGTCTTCAAGAGACCCATCTCACATGCAAGGACACACATAAGCTCAAAACAAACAGATGAAGAAAAATTTACCATGCAAATAAAAACAGAAAAGGGCAGAGGTTATAATCCTAGTTTCTGACAAAACAGACTTTAAACCAACAAAGATAAAAAAAGACAAAGAAGAGCATTACATAAGGGTAAAGGGTTTAATTCAACAGGAAGATCTAACTATCCTAAATATATATGCACCCAACACAGGAGCACCAAGATGCAAAGAGAAATTTCTTAGAGACCTTCAAAGAGACTTAGACTCCCACACCATAATAATGAGAGACTTTAACACTCTATTGCCAATGTTGGGCATATCATTGAGACAGAAAATTAACAAAGATATTCATGACCAGAACTCAGCTCTGAAACAGGTGGACCTGATAGATAGCTACAGAACTCTCCACCCCAAAACAACAAAATATACATTATTCTTATCACCACATGGCATGATCACATAATCAGAAGTAAAACACTCCTCAGTGCATGCAAAAGAACTGGAATAATAATAGTCTCTCAGACCACAGTGCAATTAAATTAGAACTCAAGATTAAGAAATTAACTCAAAACTACACATCTACATGGAAATTGAACAGCATGCTCCTGAGTGACTTTTGGGTAAATAAAGGCAGAAATCAAGAAGTTCTTTGAAACTAGTGAGAACAAAGATAGAACATACCAGAATCTCAGGGATGCAGAAGTAAGACTGCACACCTACAACCATTCAATCTTTGACAAACCAGACAAAAACAAGCAATGGGGAAAGGATTTCCTATTTAATAAATGTTGCTGGGATAACTGGCTAGCCATATGCAGAAAACTGAAACTGGATCCCTTCCTTACACCATATACAAAAATCAGCTCAAGATGGATTAAAGACTTAAATGAAAACCCAAAACTATAATAGCCCAAGAAGAAAACCTAGGCAATTATCATTCAGGACATAGGCTTGGGCAAATATTTCATGATGAAGACACCAATAAAAATGGCAACCGAAGCAAAAAATGGACAACTGGGATGTAATTAAACTAAAGAGCTTCTGCAAAGCAAAACAAAGAAACAAACAAAAAACAGAGTAAGCAGACAACCTACAGAATGGGAGAAAAAATTTTCTATCTATCCATCTCACAAAGGTCTGATATTCAGCATCTATAAGGAGCTTAAACAAATTTACAAAATAATGCAAACAACTCCATTAAAAAGTAGGCAAAGGACATGAACAGACACTTCTCAAAATAAAACACACATGTAGCCAACAAACATATGATAAAAAGCTCTACATCACTAATTATTAGAGAAATGCAAATTAAAACCACAATGATACCATCTCACATCATTCAGCATGGCTATTATCAAAAAGTCAAAAATTAACAGATGCTGGTGAGGTTGCAGAGAAAATAGAATGTTTAGACACTGCTGGTGGGAGTGTAAATTAGTTAAACCATTATGGAAGATAGTGTGGCAATTCCTTAAAAACTTATGAACAGAAATATCATTAGACCCAGCAATCCCATTACTGAATATATGACTAAAAGGAAAATAAATCATTCTACTATAAAGACACTTGCACACATATGTTAATCACAGCATTGTTCACAATAGTAAAAACCTGAAATCAACCTAAATGTCCATCAATGGCAGACTGGATAAAGAAAATATGGTATATATATGCAGAGTATTATGCAGCCATAGAACAGAACCAAATCATGTCTTTTGCAGGAACAGGGATGGAGTTGGAAGCCATTATCCTTAGGAAACTAATGCAGGAACAGAAAACCACATACCACATTTTCTTTTATAACTGGGCGCTGAATCATGAGAACACACAGACACATGGGGGAAAACAACACACTCTGGGGCCTGTTGGAGGTTGGTGTTGGAAAGGGGCAGATCAGCAGAAGAATAGCTAATGGATGCTGGCTTAATACCTGTGAGATGGGATGATCTGTGAAGCAAACCACTATGGCACATTTTTACCTGAGCAACAAACCTGCACATCCTACACATGTACCCTTGAACTTAACATAAAAGCTAGAAATTTAAAAAAGAAAATCATAATAATTGATTGATTTGTTTCACTTCTATAGTTTAATAAAAACAATATCAAGGTTCTTTAAAGTGAAAGTAAACAGATTGTAACAATTCATTTTTAAAATATAAAGGGTAAATTCATCATTACTGCATTCTATAGAAAGAAACTTATTAGTGGTGGTGAATCTAAGTATAATTTTATTTGCAAACTTCAGCACACCAAAAATTACTTATTTAAGAATGTTTTGGTTTGATGTGTCCCCCTTGGCCCATATCCATGCAATTGTGGAATGAATTTTTAACTTTGTGAGAATATGGGTAGACCTTTTAGAAGAGTATCTACTGAAATATGCCATTAATTTTTTTTCCTGGAATACACATGTTCTTCCTCATATCACAAAGTGGAGTTTAATTCCTCATCCCCTTGATCTTAAACTGGACTTAGCACTTGTTCATCAGAATTCTGTGGAAGAGATATTCCAGGACATCAAAACCTATGGTCTTAAGAAGTCTTTCAGGTTCTTCCAGGGCCACACGGAATGCATAGGATTCTGCCTGTTGGAATACGGCCACTATGCTATAAGAAGGTCAAGCAGCATGGGGAGACCATTCTAGGTATGCTGGTTGACAGCACCAGGTGAGCTCTGAACTAACAGCATCAACCAACAGCCATGTGAGTGAGCCATGTTAGTTGATCAGTCAACTGATATGATTCCAGTAAGTTAATCTGATTCCTCAACCACATGTGAGGCCCTAGAACAAATTATTCCAATGGAGCCCACTCAATCCCATAGAATCATAGGTAATAACAAACTGTTGTTTCAATGATTTGAAAGAATAACAAATTGTTGTTTCAAGTCTCTAACTTCTTAATGGTTTGCTGTGCAGTATTAGAAAACTGGAACAATTCTTGATGAGCACAGTTTGGTATCCAACACATTGGATTTTTCCTCCAAACACTGACTGATTAAACATTGAGATAATCTATTTTTGTCAAACAAATATGACACATGTAGCAGGTTTAACATTAGTTAATTTTAAGACTATGATGCTGCTTCCCTAACTTTACAAATTATAGGCACAAAAATACAATAATATGTTTATAAGTTTATACATATTTTAGGGAGAAATTAAAATTATGTTTATTAGTAAATTGATTTTCCTCATAAATTAAGAACCTATCTTGAGCTAGATGTTAGTAGGGCTACTAGTGTATAGGCCTCAGCTGTGATGTTAGCATTTATATCTTAAAACACCAGTCTATTTTAGGAAATGACATGGTTTGGTTCTTTATCCCCACTCAAATCTCACCTTGAATTGGAATCCCCAGTGATCCCCATGTGTCGAGGGTGGGACCAGGTAGAAGTAACTGGATCAGGTAGGCAGTTTTCCTGCATGCTGTCCTTGCAATAATGAATGAGTCTCATGAGGTCTGATGGTTTTATAAGCATCTGGCATTTCCCCTGCTTGCACTCATTCTCTCTCCTGCCTCCCTGTGAAGAGGTGCCGTCTGCCATGATTGTCAGTTTCCTGAGGCATCTCCAGCCATGCTGCACAATGAGACAATTAAATCTCTTTCCTTTATAAATTACTCAATCTCAGGCAGTGCTTTATAACAGCATGAGAATGGATTAACACAGGAAACTTAACAAAAGAGGCAAGAGTTATTTTCATTATTTTTCAAGTATCTAAACAAATAGACTTGTTTACAGCTTCAAACACAACTATTGCCAATGATCCTGAAGAAGCATACATGTTCTGTTGCATTTAACATTTTATTTTCATTTGGGGTTATGTTTATTTATTCTCCCAAAACTGCCAAAAGAATAGTATTTTCACTTTAAGGTGAGGATTTTACCATTGCATTCCTTAAATATTTATATCTTAAGTTTTGGAAAAGTAAAATTTTGAACACTTCCTAATTTTCTACCTCTTTCTTTCTGTTTCATTTTCTCCTCCATTTCTTCATTTGTTTTCCTGATTTGTCATTCTTTCAATTTCATCTTTTAGTAAGGGGGAGATACTGTAAGTAAAGTACAGTATTGAGAGTCAGATGACCTGATTTCTAATCTAAATTCTGTAAGTAACTAGATCTTGGTCAGATCACTTACAATCTTGAAACCTAAATTAATCCCTCTGAAACTTTAGAGGATTAAAATAGATTATCTTTCTAATGTTGCTGCTTTAAAATGACACAATTTCAAAAACATGTGTAAAACAAGGCAATTACAAGGTAATCACCAGAAAACTAATTTGGAGGTATCAAATACATTGCATCAGGCACTTATTATGAGTTACCCCAATGAACTAACATCAGAATGCAAAGGCAAATTACTTTAGGCTACCCCATTCTCATAATAAAGTAAAAGAAAGTGTAAAGTTTCTCTATGGAAATAAATTTCTATTCATTGACTCCTAGGAGAAATAAACGTAATTCCCATGTACATATAAGGAATATTGAATAAAACAATGGAAACTGTATTCAGCTATGGCATTACAACCAAACCTTCTTTGTACTTCCATAGCATCAGGGACAGACATTCCACAACTATGAATATACCAGAATATATTTTTATAATTTATATGTCTATTTACCAAATAAATTGAAGCTGTACAGGGGTAACTGACCTTGTCTTGCTTATTTTTATTCCTAGCACCTGGACAGTGTCTGAGCTATTCAATAGGCCCTCATTAACCTTTTTAGAATGAGGAGGCACAGAAGGCATGGGGGCTCACTCCTGTAATGCCAGCACTTTGGGAGGCCAAGGTGGGAGGATGGCTTGATACCAGAAGTTATAGACAAGCCTGGCAACATAACGAGACTCTGTCTCTACTAACAGTTGAAAAATTATTATATGTGCCTGTAGTCCCAGGTATGCAGGAGGCTGAGGTAGAAGGGTCACTTTAGTTCAGGAGGCAGAGGCTGTAGTTAGCAGTTGTGATTGCATCACTGCACTCAAGCCTGGATGACAGAGTGAGACCATGGTTAAAAAAAAAAAGAAAAGGTACAGAATCAATCTTCAAATGGATATTTATTATATAGTTACTTGAATGATTAAAAAGACATATACTTTATAATTTAGGAAAGATATAGCTATATTACTCTAATACATTCAGGTAAGCAGCTTTGTGTTGCCCTGATTAAGTATATATATAAAAATTCTAACAAAATGCAATAAATAAATAAATAAAAATAAATAGTAAACACCTAGAAGAGCATTTTCCCAATAATGAATATCTCATGTGAGTTTATGACAAGTATCAGTTTTCAGTTGATTCAATATTATAATTGGCAGTAGTAACTGGAGTTTCATAGTTTACATTGTTGATTATTATCACTGTGATTTAAAATTATTCAGGTGGTAGAGTTACCATCTTCAATGACAATTTACAATTCTGACATATATTATCTCTCAAGTGGAGGCTTGACTTTATCAGGTTGAATCTAAAGGATTCTTGAAGCAAGATTTTTTTTCTCAGAAAATGGTTTAAAATTTTCCCAAGAATCATTCAAAGGGATGGGATTCAACACAGCTGACTAGAGACATTTGTTATTTACCTCCTCCACTAAGAAGAACAAGTAGTGAATAGTTAAGCACACCTTGAATAGCTCATCCAAGAGAGAACACTGGAATTTCAGATAAAAGTGACAGGAAACATCGAAGCCAAAAAATAAGAAGAATATGAGGCAGCCATTTTGGATGGGAGCTGGGAGAAACTCCCAAGTGCAAGCAAAGGGTAAGGGAGAGACCCCAGTATCCCATATTCCCTCTGGGACTCCTGAAATCCTAGCCACAGGAGAGCCTGTTAACCCTCAGGGCCCTGAAATGAACATAGGGAGTTATTAGGAAACCATGTGACGTCACTGCTTCAAGGGAAGAGCTTGCATGTGGTTCAACACACTCCCTAAGACCTAGGCAGCTACAGCAAGGCACCATTTTAGAGCCCAGCCCCCAACAGATGCTCACTGTCATGGGTGCCAGCAGTGCCAGCACTAAGAGACAAGCAAAGCATGGGCTGCTGCTACATGGACTGAAGCGCACGTGAGGCACAGACTATCCCGCCGTGCTGAGGCATGAGTATGGCAAGTGTTCCCCAGCCACTGGCCTACACAGCCACCACTGAAGATAGGCCCACCCACTGCAGGTCTGTGAGTTGCCCTGCCCCTGGCTACCATGGCTGGCACCTGCCTATCTTAGGGGGCCTGAGGACAAGCCTACCATCCCAGCTTTGTCCCTCACTGCTGTTGTGCCAGAGCATGCAGTTTGGTGAACTGGGGATTGGCCAGCAGAGTCCACCATTGTTGGCACCTGAGCACTTCTCCCAGAGGCCTGACATGGGGCCTACCCACCCTGCCACCACCACCAAGGCTGGCACCTATCTGCACACGCCACCTGTGAGCCTGGAAATTGGGCCCCACAGTCCATCATAGCCACTACCACTACCAGCACACAGTGCTTAGGACACAGAGGGTTGTCGTGCTAATGCTACTGCCATTGCTCATACCATATTGGCTGCACAGGAGATGGAGAACCTACCTACCTGCTAAGCCCAACTTTGCCAGTACTGGAATTCATGCAAGCCTTGTAGAGGCCCAAGCATCAGCCTGCCTGGACCTGCTAATACTAGTGTGAGTGTATACCATGCTGGAGCCCAAGAATAGCCACACGGACTGCCACCATCACTTGGGCCTTAAGATGACTCACCCAGCATCCCAGTCCCCAGCAATAGTTCACCACAGCCTCCATTAATAAAAAAAACCCTGAGCCACCTGGGAAATCACAGACACCACTGACATTGTTTATAGCCAAAGAAATCACACAGACATTGCACCACTACATGCACTCAGATTCAAAGCCAAAATGCTCTATCCAACCAATAACATAGACATATCTTCAGGAGAAAGTCCTTTTTTATGAAGTCAAATTTTTTTTAAAAAAATGGAAGAAGACTATTACACCAAATCTGCAGATATCAACATAAGTATGAGGGAAACATTAAAAAGCAAGAGAATATTTGACACATACAAAGGAATGCAATAATTCTCTAGCAACAGATATCAATCAAAAACAAATTTGTAATATCCCAGAAAAAGAATTCAAAATGCTAATTTTAAATAAACTCAGCAAAATACAAGAGAATACTGAAAAACAATACAAAGAAATCAGAAAAACAATTCAGCATATGAATGAGAAATTTGCCAAACAGCTATCACAACAAAGAACCAAATACAACTTCAGGAAATTAATAGTTTAAATGAAATGCAGAACACATTTGAAAGCTTCAACAATAGACTGGATCAAGCAGAAGAATCTCTGTACTTGAAGACAGTTCTTTTGAAATAACCCAGTCAGACAAAAATAGAGAAACATGAAAAAAAATGACCAAAGTCTACATGACATATGGGATCCCATAAAGTGATCAAATATTCAAATTTTCAGTATCCCAGGAGTCAAAGAGAAAATGAAAGATTTAGAAAGCCTATTCAATAAAAGAATAAATTAAAACTTCCCAAGTCTAGCAAGAGATTTAGACATCTATATACAGGAACCCCAGTGATCTCCAAACATATGCAATACCAAAAGAGTTCCCTATAGCACATTATACCTGAAATGCCAAACATAAGATGCAAAAAGAAAATACCTAAAACATCAAGAGAAAAGCATCTAGTCACCTATAAAGGATATCTCATCACATTAACAACAGACTTTTCAGCAGAAACCTTTCAGACCTCTAGAGAATGGGATGACACATTCAAAGTGATAAAATATAAACAAAACCCTACTAACCAAGGGTACTATATCCAGCAATGTTATCATTCATAAATGAAAGAAAAATAAAGTCTTTCCTAGAAAAGCAATAACCAAGAGAAAGTCATCATTCTAGATGAGTCATAATTAAGGGAGTCCCATACCTGAAAGTAAAAGAATGGTATCTAGTACCATGGAAACAAAGGAAAATATAAAAAACATGGCTAGAGAAAACACACAAGCAAGAAAGAGTAAAGACACAAGTGTTACCACAACAGAAAATCACCAAACCACAATGAAAATCAGTAAGAGTGAAATGAAGGAACAAAGGACATGCAAACCAATAAAAAATAATAGAATGACAGGAATAAACCTTCACATATCAATAATAACCTTGAACGTAAATGGATTAAACTGCCCTTGAAAGATATATTTTGACTGAATGTATGAAAAAAATGACCCAACTATAGGCTGCCTATAAGAATCTCATCTCACCTGTAAAGATACACCTAGACTGAAAGTAAAGGAATGGACAAGATAGTCCATGCAAAACAAAACAAAACAAAACAAAACAATATATGGAGCAGAAGCAGCTATGCTTATATTGGAAAAAATATATAACTTCTGTCAAAAACAGTGAAAGATCATTATGTGATGATAAAAGGATCAATTCAACAAAAGGATATATTCTAAACATACATGCATCCAACACCAGAGTACACAGATATAGAAAGCAAATGTTATTAGATTTCAAAGGAGAGATAGGCTCCCATACAATAATAGTTGGGGACTTCAGCATTCCAATTTCAGCATTAGATATATCATCAAGAACAAAAATTAACAAACTTTGGATTTAAATATTTAGATAAAATGGACCAAACAGACATTTACATAACATTTCATCCAATAGCTACAGAATACACATTTTTTTCATTGGTACATGGAACATTCTCCAGGATAGACCATATGTTGGGACACATAAATCTCAAAAATTTTTAAAAATCAAAATTATTTCAAGTATCTACTTGGGCCATGGTGAAATAAAACTACAAGTAAATAATAAAAGAAGCTTTAAAAACAGTAGAAATACATGAAAATTAGACATGCTTCTAAGTGATCTCTGGGTCAAGGAATATATTAAGAAGGAAATCACAAAAATTCTTGAAACAAATGAAAATTAAAATATAACATACCACTGGGAACAGTGGCTCATGCCTGCAACCCCAGCACTCTGGAAGGCCGGCTGAGGTGGGCAGATTACATGAGGCCATGAGTTTGAGACCAGCCTGGCAAACATGGTGAAACCCTGTCTCTACTAAAAATACAAAAATTAGCGAGGCATGGTGGTGCATGCATGTAATCCCAGCTAGTAGGGTGGGGGAGGAACAAGAATCTCTTGGACCCAGGAGGCAGAGGTTGCAGTGAGCCAAGATCTCACCACTGCACTCCGGCCTGGGTGATAGAGTGAAACTCTGTCTAAAATAATAATAATAACATACAAAATCTATGGAATATACAGCAAAAGCAGTGCTGAGAGGCAAGTCCCTTCATCAGAAAAGCAGAAAAACTTCAAACAAACAATTTAACAATAAACCTAAGGAATTAGAATAGCAAGAAAAAAACCCCCAAAAATTAGCAGAAGGAAAGAAATACTAAAGATCAGACAAGAATGAAATGAAATTGAGACTGAAAAAAATGCAAAAGATCAAAAAGACAAAAAGTTGGGTTTTTGAAAAAACAAAACTGACAGTCTTTGAGCTAGACTAAGAAAAAAATAGAGAAGAACCAAATAAAATAAAATCAAAGACAAGAAATAAGACATAACTCATACCACAGAATTACAAAAGATAATTGAAGACTATTTTGAGTAACTATGCATGAACTTATTGGAAAAACTAGAAGAGATAGATGAATTTCTGAATATTTATCTATTTCTATACAACTTACCCAGATTGAATCAGAAAGAAATAGAAAACCTGAAAACACTAAGAACAAATAATGAGATCAAAGAAGAGTAAAAATAATTCCTGATAGAGAAAGGAGGACTGGATGCTTTTACTGCTAAATACTACCAAACTTTCAAAGAATAACTAACATCAGTTTTCCTCAAATTATTCTAAAAAAAAAAAATAGAGGAGGGAGTTTCCTCAGACATTCTATTAGACCAGTATTAGCCTAATATCAAAACCAGACAAGGACACAACAGAAAAAGAAAACTACATACAATATCTCTGATAAACATAGACACCAAAACTTACAAAAGTTCTTGACAAAATAATAGCAAACCAAATCCAACAGCATATTTAAAAAAATCCACCATGATTAAGTGGGATTTATCCCAGGAATACAATTACCATTGGACATATGGAAATCAATTAACATAATATATCACATCAACAGAATAAGGGAGAAAAACCATATAATCATCTCAACTCACACACAAAATGCTTTTGATAAAAGTCAATAATCTTTCATGATAAAAACTCTCAACAAAGTAAGCATAGGAGGAATATACCTACACATGACCAATTCACAGCTGGCACCATACTGTGGGGAAATGCTGAAAGCCTTCCTCTCAGAACTGAAAGAAAACAAGGATGTTCACTTTTTCTATTCTTCCTCAAATTCTTAAAATTAATATTGTTAAAATGACCATACTGTTCAAAGCAATGTTCAGATTGAATGCAATCCTTATCAAAATTCCAATGTCATTTTTCATGGAATTAGAAAAATCAGTTCTCAAAATTTGAATGGAACCAAAATGAACCCAAATAGCCAAAGCAATTTTGAGCAAATAAAACAAAACTGGTAATATCACACTATTTGACTTCAAAATACATTAAATGGCTATAGCAAGCAAAACAGCTTTTTTTTTTTTTTTTTTTGGGACAGTCTCACTCATGTCACTCAGGCTGGAGTGCAGTGGTGTGACATCGCCTCACTGCAACCTCTGCCTCCCTTGAAGCTTCCTGAGTAGCTGGGATTACAGGTGCTTGTCCCCACGTCCGTCTAATTTTTAGTAGAGACAGGGTTTCGCTACGTCGGCCAGGCTGGTCTCTAATTCCTGACATCTGCCCGCCTCAGCCAAAGTGCTGGGATTACAGGTGTGAGCCACCACCTCCAGCCAACATCATGACAGAAATATAAAACAGATACATAGACCAATGGAACAGAATATAGAGTCCAGAAATACATTCATATATTTACAGCAAACTGATTTTCGCAAACACCAAGAAAATATAGTACTGCACGGACAGAGTCTTAAATAAATAGTGCTGGGAAAATGGGATTTCCACATGCAGAAGAATGAAACGAGACCCCTATCTTTCACTATTTATAAAAATCAACCTAAGATAGATTAAAGACTTAAACATAAGACCTGTACGAATAAAATTGCTAGAAGAAAACTTAGAAAAAACAACCCAGGATATTAATTTGGACAAAGATTTCATGAATAAAACAAAACCTATCTATAAGGCCTACATTAAACTGAAAAGCTTCTGCTTAGCAAAGGAAACAATTAACAGAGTGAAGAGACAACCTGTCAAAGGGGAGAAAACATTTGCATACCAGTCATCCAATCTGGTACTAACATAAAAAAAAAAAATACAAGAAACTCAATCAACTCAACAGTAAAAACCCAAATAATCTCATTTAAAAGTGGGCAAAGAATATGAACAGGCATTTCTCCACAAAAGTCATATAAATGGGCAACAGATATGTGAGAAAATGCTCAATATCACTAATCATTGGAGAAACAGAAATCAAACCATGATGAGATATCATCTTACTGCAGTTAGAATGGCTATTAATAAAAAGACAAAAATAACAGATGCTGGTGGTGATGTGGAAAAATGTCACTCTTGTAGACTATGGGTGGGAATGTAAATTGGTCCAACCATTATGTAAAACACTATGGAGATTTTCCCAAAAATGTAAAATAGAATTACCATACAATCCAGCAATCTCCCTACTGGCATTTACCCAAAGGAAATCAGTATGTCAAAGGATAAATGCACTGCTATTGATCATTGATTTATCATTAGCAGCACTATTCACAATGACAATGATAAAATCAACCACTGTGTCCATCAATGAATGAATGGATAAAGAAAACGTAGAATATGTACACTATGGAATAATATTTGGCCATAAAAAAGAATAAAATTGTGTCATTTGCAGCAATATGGATAGAACTGGAGGTCATCATATTAAGTTAAATAAGCCAGGCATAAAAAGGCAAGAAAAATAAAATACTGCATGTTCTCACTTTTAGTAGGAGAAACAGTATGTGATCTCATGGTGATGGAGAATAAAATGATAGATATCAGAGGCTGGAAAGGTAGTGTTGATAAGAGGGAGATGAAGAGAGATTGTTTAATGAATGCAACATACAGTTTAATAAAAGAAATAAGTTCTAATAACTGATAGCAGACTAGAGTGACTACAGTTAGCAACAATATATTGTATATTTCAAAGTAGGTAAAAGAGAAGGAAAAAAATGTAACCAACATACTTAAATAATAAATTCTCATGGTGATGGATACTCCAAACTCCTTGACTTGATCATCACACACTCTATGCATGTAGCAAATACTCACATATACCCCATACATATGTAAAATATTATGTATTAAAACAAAAAAGTCTTCCAAAGCACTAAAACAAATTATAGTTTAAGGTAAGTTTGGATATGAAGCAGAAAATTAAGGGTTGATGGTATCAATTGGCCATAGCTTGATAAACTGTGGCTTCTATAGAAAATCTTATTATGATAAGGTTTACAAAGCTGTAATCTGCAATATTTCTTCTCTGCCTCTCACATCTCCAGTCTCTAAAAGAGCTGATACACACATTTAAAATTTGATATATTAAGTTTAAGAATATTGGCAAAACTCAAATATTTTTAACTATGATATTGATGGTCTATGTGAGTGTTTCAGGTTGTGCTTAACCAATATTTTCAGCTGATTTTTAGGGAGAAATATTGTACAGCAAGAGATCTTCCAATTCTAGGTTTCCTATGGATGAAGCATTGGCAGAATTCTGACATTTAAGTTTCTAAAAATTATTTCAACTAATGGATTCTTGGATTATGGATATAAAGTTTAGCAGCTGCCAAATCGGTTCTAGGCATCTGCTGACTCTCTGTGCTCATTAGTGGAGTAAACAACTCTCTTATAGATAATGGTATAGGATATGTAACCAGGCAGATTTTTCACCAAGTTTCTTAATGCTTTGGAAAATATGTCTTCATTATTTAGGCCAAATATTGAGAAATTTGACTTTTAATAACAACCAAAATTAGTATAATTACCTTTATATTTGGCTCTAATTTCTGAAAGGTGAGACATAAATAATATATTAACTCTTACACACAGAAAAGTAAATACTATTAAAAATTAGATATCGACAGAGCTTGTGAAGGCATTCATGAAATTTTAGACGCTCTAGTGATTATTTTACTCTGGGTTTACCATTGTTCTGAGTTCTAAAAAATGAACTTAACTTTTTCTAAGTTTAGTAAAAAATAAACCCCTCAGAATCATAAAATATCATAGTTTCTCTTTTGAGTCTTTGGGTTGTGTGGTCTAACAGGGATTGCTCATTAATAATGCTGGGGCAGGGCAAGCTTAACTTACGATTGAGATTATTTGTTCCTCTAGCAGAGGTAAATAAATATGGAGCCTTTATAATACTCCTGAAAATTGTGTACTGCAAGATTGGATGCCACGGAGATGAAGAAAACGATCATGATTGGTGAATAGTGACAGAATCAGGTGAGGTGAGATCAGCAACAGACTGCATCAGGAGGCATTCAGATGCATGACGGAGAACGTGTTAACCCCACTGAGTTAGGAAAATGATGACTGTCAATGTTAGTTCTTTAATTTTCATAGAAAAAAGTAAACATTCATCATTCGGTAATCAAGTAAAAGTTAAACAGAATGATCCTGCAAATTGTGAAGTCTTGAATGTTAAATTGTCAGTAAATTTCAAAATGCTTGAGACTAAAGTTAAAATCTAACAAGTTACTTAGTATATTTTTTCAAAAATGTTCTAAGTTGATACCAGTGTTATGCTGTTTATCCTTACAATGCTATATAATATAGGCTTAAATATTGTGCTCAACTATATCTCATACTTCAGGTATTCCTTTGTTAGAGGGTAGAAATGTAAAATAAGCAGAGTGATTTCCAAAAGATCCTAGAATTCTTGTCAGGGCGTCCTTATTATTAAAGGTGACCATGATATTAGTTATTCAAAGTTAGCAAATACATATCTTTCATTCTACAATCTTAGGTGCAGGAAACAGAACATTTTTTAAAAACTCAATTTTGATTTCAGGTTTCTATTTTGTCAGAAATATATCTTATTTTTAATTTCAGCAATGTCCCCACTCTTCTCTAGGGTTATAGCTCTGCTTGTAAAGAGATTTTGTTATGTTGGTGATGGTGGAGGTGATGTTAGGGATATTTAATCTCAGTGTTGGGGCCAGGGAGACCTGGTCTCAATGTTGTCTGTTAACATTAGCTTCAGCAGAAACATCTTCCATCTTGTGGTCAATTGTCTATTCATTCTCAGTGCAATCAATCCATGCTTTATTCTTTACAAAGGTATGATGACTCTCTAAGCTATGTCCATATTACTCCTGATTGCATGGAACTCATTCAGCTACTCAAAGTCCACTCTGGGACATGAACAACTTTATGAATGTCTAAGAAAATGTATCTGTTGCATCTGTTGGGTCCTTTCAGTTCAGCTACGTCTCCAGTCAGACCACAGGTGAGATAGTTTTGTAGCTTTCTGTAGCTTTTGCATTATCCAAAAGTGCCCAGTCAAGAGGGTGGATGGATGCTGAAATTCATCTGTGACAATCTACTTGCCAAGCCTTTCTGGCACAGGGGAAGATGTGTCTTTTCCTTTGTGCTTTCTTTAGGATAGCAGTCCTACATGAAGTTGACATGTGGTAGAAGTGGCCCTGGATTCAGGTTTCCTTGGCTCTTGCAACTGAAACCATCTGAGAGGCTTTCTACTTCCCGTCCTTTAACCCTGTTAGTAAGCCTCAGCAGCTATCCACAAGACTGGGCTCTTTTCAGGACCCTGTTTGCTTTTAGAAGCTTATCGTTTCCCCCAAGTTATTTTTGCCACATTCTAAGTTACTATTTTTCTAGACAAGTAAGAAAAATAATAGATATAACATTTTATACTCCTGCTATTTATTATATATTGGTATAAGTCTCTAGGACCTGAGGACATTTTCACCATGAGGTTTGAAACACAAAACCAAAACCAGGCTCATTTTTATTTTTATGTCATATTAATTTCCAAAGCAGTAAGCAGAGATAAGAGTAGTCTGAATGGGTACGCGGTGGACTTGGTATACAAATAGTCAACAAAAAAATGAAACAAAGGAATCAACAGTTTATACAAGCATTCTAACGTATTTTCTCTGTAAAAGTAGATATACTGTTACCTAGTTATTTTGGAGACTCAAGGGACTCTGCCTGGGTTGCTTTTTCTATGTAAATGTTTCTCTCATATGTATATATATATATTTATTTTCTTACAGAGATAAGGTCTTACTCTGTCACCCAGACTGAAGGGCTGGAATGCAATGGTGTGATCACAGCTGATTGCAGCCTTGACTCTTCAAGCTCAGGTGATTCTCCCATCTCAATCCCCTGAGCAGTTAGAACTACACGCGTGAACCACCATACATGGGTACTTTTTGCATTTTGAGTAGAGACAGGGTTTTACCATGTTGACTGGGCTGGTCTTGAATTCCTGGGCTCAAATGGTCTGCCTGCCTCGTCTCCCAAAGTGCTGAGATTACAGGCCTGAGCCACCATGTTTGACTTCTCATGTATTTTATATCAAAATTCAATTCAAAAATTTTATAGCCTTTTTTTTCTCTTAATATAACATGGGCACATATTTAAGTCAGGAAATACTGGAATAGCATCTTTAATGATTTTACATTATTCTAAGCCAAGAATATATAATCATTTAATTAATCCTTTGTTTTTTGAAGAACAATTGCATAAGTTCTTATTTTTTATTTACCAATAATCTTATGGTGAACGTTCACATAAATTAGATCTTTGTACACGTAACCTTTCATAAGAAAAGAAGTTTGGTTGTGCACTTTCTAAGATCTTTCTTATCAAGAATATATTTATGTTGCTTAACAAATGCTCGACATCATTCATCGTCAAGGAAATGCAAATAAAAAATACATTGAGATACCATCATATTCCAGTTAAAATGGCTATTATCAAAAAGACTGAAAATAAATGCTGACAAAGATGCAGAGAAAGAAGAATGCTTGTCTCTCAAATCAGTTAGTGGGAATGCAAAGTAGTAAAGCCATTATGGAAAAAAGTATGGAGCGTCCTCAAAAAACTAAAAATCGAACTACCATATGATCCAGAAATTCCACTCCTGGGTATATACCCAAAAGAAAAGAAGTTCGTATTAGTATATCTACATGTTAGATGCAGCACTATTCACTGTAGTCAATATATAAAATCAACCTAAGAATCCATTAATGAATGAGCGATTTTAAAATGTGGTGTAGAAACACTATAAACTATAATTCCTTCATAAAAGAATGAAATTTTGTCATTTGCAACAATGTGGAAGGAACAGGAAATCATTATGTTGAATAAAATTAGCCAGACACAGAAAGACAAATGTCACTTATTCTCACTAATACGTGGAAGCTAAAAATGTGGAACTTATGGAGGTAGACAGTAGAATTACCAGGGACTAAGAAGGGAAAGGGAGGAGAGGGAATGAAAAGAAATTGGTAAATGGGTGCAGAAATATGGTTTAAATGAGTAAGTTCTAGTATCCCAATAGTACAGTAGGAGAATGATAGTTAACAGTAATTTATGTATATTTCAAAATAGCTAGAAGCATTTTAATGTTCCTAACACAAAGAAAAAAATCAGTATTTGAAGCAATGGATATCCCAATTGTGCTGGTTTGCTCATTATGCATTGCATACATACATCAAATTGTCACCTATAGTCCCAAAATCTGTACCCCCAAAATATACAAAATATGTATAAAATAGCACTAAAGAACTAGCATTATTGAATTCTAAAGGTGAAATTATACATATCATCAATTTAAATTTTTATCATCAATAAAATTTTAAGAAAATGATTAAAATTGATGGTAGTGGTTGTAGAGCCCTGAGTATATTTGGACAACCACTGAATTGCACAATATAAGTGGATGCATTGTATGATGTGTTTTATTTCAATAAAACTGCAATATAAAAATCAAATCAAATATATATGTAAAAAACATGATGATGAAATAAAATATCGAGTTTGCATTGCATGAGAAGAATTTATTTAACATTGGTTAAATTTATGTCATAAAAATACATTTTTTTATTTTGCAAAATAAAAAATAATTTTTTAATTTAAAATTAAACTGTATACAGCTAGGCACAGTGGCTCATGCCTGTAATATTAGCACTTCAGGAGGCTGAAGTGGGAGGATCACCTGAGGTCAGGAGATTGAGACCACCCTGGCCAACACGAAGGAAGCCCATTTCTACTGAAAACATAAAAATTAGCTGGGCATGGTGGTGCATGCCTGTGATTCCAGCCACTTGGGAGGCTGAGGGAGGAGAATTGTTTGAGCCCAGGAGACAGAGGTTGCAGTGAGCTGAGATTGCAGCAGTGAGCTGAGATTGCAGCAGTGCACTCAACCCTGGGTGACAGAGTGGGAGTCCATCAAAAAAAAAAAGGTACTATATACAAATACAGAAATCTTAATTGTGACCAAGTAGAATGTCAATGTTCTCATACTTTAAAATATAAAATAATTTTACAGATAAAAGAGAACGTAAGTTTGTGAAAAGGCAGAGATGAAATGTGACAGAAAATGTCAAGGATCAAGATCTATTTTCTAGTTGATGGAATTACAAGTATATTATTTAAGTATATCATAGAAAATTATGCATCAAAGGAAATAAAATATTAATCAATTATGTTTAAAATTTGGAAAATGAAACATGGGTGGAAAAAGAGAGTAAAAATGCAAAGTGTAAATGAGAGAAGATACACCACCATCTTCAGATCAAGGAGAAAATTGATAAAATCATAAGTTCATGATAAAAAGTAGCATTATAAGCATATGTTTCAGGGATGTGGAAATAAATAATAGAAGGCCCAAGAACAGAAACAGTTTAAAATATCTGATGAAAGACAAGGGATAGGAAAGAGTGAAATATTTTGCTTTTTTATTATAAGCTCCTAATATAGTATTTTAAATTTTGTAAGCAAGGGAGGTTTATTGCAAATGAAAAAAAAAAAAGTTTATAAAGCAGATTCCTCCAGCTCATCAATTTCTTTAAAATAGCACTAAAGAACTAGCATTATTGAATTCTAAGGTGAAATTACATATATCAGCAATAATTTTGAGTTCAACTATATTGTGTCTTCTTGGAAAACTTTATTGTCTGCTTTTGAGAAATACCTATTCAGGTCTTTTGCCCATTTGTGAATTGGATTATTTGTTTGTTTGTTTTTGCTACTGAGTGGTTTGAATTTCTTACGTATTCTGGTTAGTGATTCTTTGTTGTATGAATACTTTGAAGTATTTTTGCCCATTCTGCAGGTCATCTCTTCATTTTGTTGATTGCTTCTTTTGCTGTACAGAAGCTTTTTAGCTTGATGCAATTCAATTTTTCTAGTTTTGCTTTTATTGTCTGTGCTTTTGAGGTATCATTCAAAACATATTTGCCCAGACCAATATCCTCAAGCATTTCCTCAGTGTTTTCTTCTAGGACTTTCATAGTTTCAGGTCTTATATTTAAATCTTTAATCAATTCTGATTTGATGTTTTTATATGGTGGGAGATAAGGGTATCTCTTATCCCCACAATATAAAATGGATAGGGATATTCATTCTTCATATAGATATCCAGGTTTTCTTTATTGAAGAGACAGTCCTTTTTCCAATATATGTTATTTGTACCTTTGTCAAAATGAATTGGTTATATATGTGTGGATTTATGACTGACATTGGTATATCTGGTTTTTTGTTTGTTCAATTTTTTTTTTTAACCAATATCATGTTTTCTTGGTTACTACAGCTTTGTCACAAAATACTTTTAACTTCTTTTTCAGATTATTCACTGTTCATGGGTAGAAATACTACTGATATTTATATGTCAAATTTGTATTTTACAACATACTGAATTCATTTATCAGTTTTAACAGGTTTTCTTGTTAGTCTAGGTTTTTCTTAGAAAATGATAATGATATCTGTGAGTTAGGCCAATCTGACTTCTTCCTTTTTAATTTGGATGCCTTGTATTTCTTTCTCTTGTTTTTGCTCTGGCCAGGACTTTCAGTGTTATGTTGAATACACGTGCTGAAAGTGGGGCATCCTTGTCTTATTTCAGATCTTAGAGCAAAAGCTTTCGCATTTTCCCTGTTCAGTACAATGCTAGCTATGGGTTTGTCTCATATGGTCTTTATTATGTTGAGTTATGTTTCTTCTATGGACAGTTTGCTGAGGGTTTTTCTCATAAGGGAATGTTGACTTTTAGCAAATGCTTTTTCAGCATCTCTTAAAATAACATGTTTTTTGTTTGTTTTCTGAGATATAATCTTGCTGTGTCACCCAGGCCAGAGTGCAGTGGCACGATCTCAGCTCACTCCAACCTCTACCTCCTGGGTTCAAGCATTTTTCCTGCCTTGGCCTCCTGAGTAGCTGGGATTACAGGCATGTGCCACCACGCCCAGCAAATTTTTGTATTTTCAGTAGAGGTGGGGTTTCACCATGTTGACTAGGCTGGTCTTGAACTCTTGACCTCGTGATCTTCCTGCCTCAGCCTCCCAAAGTGCTAGGATTACAGCTATGAGCCACCATGCCTAGCCAATCATATGGTTTTTGTTCTTGGTTCTTGTATTAGTCCATTTTCATGCTGCTGACAAAGACATACCTGAGACTGGGCAATTTATAGAAGAAAGAGATTTAATGGACTTACAGTTCAATGTGGCTGGGGAGGCTTCACAATCATGGCTGAAGGTGAAAGGTGCATCTCATGTGGTGGAAGACAAAATAAGAGAGGTTTTGCAGGGAAACACCTGTTTTTAAAACCAACAGATTTCATGAGACTTATTCACTGTCACTAGAACAGCACAGGGAAGACCTGCCTCCATGATTCAATGACCTCTCACCAGGTTCCTCTCACGACACATGGGAATACTGGGAGTTAAAATTAAAGATGAGATTTGGGTGGGGACACAGCCAAACCATATCTTTCTGCCTATGGCCCCTTCCAAATGTCATGTCCTCAAATTTCAAAATCAATCATGGCTTCCCAGCAGTCCCCCAAAGTCTTAACTCATTTCAACATTAACTTAAAAGTCCACAATCCAAAGTCTCACCTGAGACAAAATAAGTCCCTTCCACCTATAAGCCTGTAAAATCAAAAGCAAATTTGTTACCCCCAATATACAATGGGGGTACAGGCATTGGGTAAATAACAACCATTTCAAATGAGAGAAATTGGCCAAAACAAGTGGGCTGTAGGCCCCATGCTAGTCTGAAATCCAGTAGGCCATTCATTATAACTTAAAGTTCCAAAATAATCTCCTTTGACTCCACGTTTCACATTCAAGTCATGCTGATGCAAGAGGTGGACTCTCATGGCCTTGGGAAGTTCTGCTCCTGTGGCTTTGCCAGGTGCCGCCCCCCACCACTGCTTTCATTGGCTGATGTTGAATGTCTACAGCTTTTCAATGTTCATGCTACAAGCTGTCAGTGGATCTACCATTCTGGGGTCTGGGGTATGGTGGCCCTTTACTCATAGCTACATTAATAATGCCCTAGTGGGGATTCCAACCCCACATTTCCCTTCTGTACTTCTCTAGCAGAGGTTCTCCAGGAGGGCTCCACCCCTGCAGCAAACTTCTACCTGAATATTCAGGCATTTCCATACTCCTCTGAAATGTAGGTGGAGACTATCAAACTTCAATTCTTGACTTCTGTGTACCCACGGGCTCCACACCACATGGAAGCTGCCGAGGCTTGGGGCTTGCATCTCTGAATCAATGGTCTGAGCTGTACCTTGGTCCCGTTTATCCATGGCTGGAGCTAAAGCAGTTGGAACTCAGACCACCATGTCTCGAGGTTGCACAGAACAGGAGGGCCTGGGGCCTGGCCCAAGAAACCATTATTTCTGGCCTGTGATTGGAAGGGTTGCCATTAAGTTCTCTGATATGTCCTGGAGATATTTTCCCCATTGTCTTGGTGATTAACATTTGGCTCCTCGTTACTTATGCAAATCTCTTCAGCCACCTTGAATTTCTTTCCAGAAAGTGAGTTTTTCTTTTCTATTACATCATCAGGCTGCATATTTTCCAAAATTTTGTGCTCTGTCACTTCTTCAATGCTTTACTGCTTAGAAATTTCTTCCATCAGATACCCTAAATCATTCCTCTTGAGTTCAAAGTTTCACAGATCTCTAGGGCAGGGAAAAAATGCTACTAATTTCTTTGCTAAAGCATAGCAAAAGTCGCCTTTGATTGAGTTCCCAAGAAGTTCCTCATCTCCATCTGAGACCACCTCAGCCTAGACTTTATTGTTCATATCACTATCAGCATTTTTGTTATAGCCATTCAACAAGTCTCTAGAAAGTTTCAAACTTTCCCACATTTTCCTGTCTTTTGAACCCTGCAAACCATTTCAACCTCTGCCTGTTACTCAGTTCTAAAGCTGGTTTCACATTTTCAGGTATGTTTATAGCAGTATCCCTATCCAGTTTACTGTGTTGGTCCATTCTCAAACTGCTAATAAGACTTTCCTGAGACTAGATAATTTATAAAGGAAAGATGTTCAATTAACTCACAGTTTAGCATGGCTGGGGAGGCCTCAGGAAACTTACAATCATGGTGTGAGGGGAAGCAAACGCATCCCTCTTCACATGGCATCAGGAAAGAGAAGTGATGAGAAAAGGGGGAAAAGCCTCTTATAAAACCATCAGATCTCATAAGAAATTACTATCTTGAGAATAGCATAGAGGTAATTGCCTCCATGATTCAATTACTTCCCAAAGGGTCCCCTCCCATGACACATGGAAATTATGGGAACTACAATTCAAGATGAGATTTGGGTTGCGATACATCCAAACCATATCAATCATAAATTTTATTTTCCCAGGAGAAAAATTTCCTCAATGAAAAAAAGAAAAACAACTCAAATGAAAGGGAGAATAAGAGTAGGATGTCAGAGAATAAAGAAAAGGAAGAAGAAAACAATATAAATAAAGGAAGCCTAATAGTAAAAAAAAAAAAATGTTCAAAGAACCCAACTGTTCTTTTGAAATCCACACTCAAGAAGTAACAAGATAAATCAAAAAGTGAGATGAAATATTCACACTCATATTTGCAATCATTTATATGACAAAGGAACTCCATAATATATGAAGAACTCAGTAATAAGAAGACAATACAATAACAAAATATGAAAAAAACATTTGAACAGATGTTTCCGAAAAGATATTTGTGTGAATGGTAAGTTCAGAATGATTTTCAAAATCTTTGAAATGTATCTAATGTTCTTTTACTTCCCTAGCTTGGGCTGAGGTTAGACACAGATAGTTTCTATTTAATCAGTTTCTGCAGTACCTGGCCATTACCAGCAAATACAGGTAAAGGCTTTTAATGCATGTAGTTTGGGAAATAAAAGGAGAAAATAGTAAGGGTTTTCATTATTGCATTCTATTGAATGTATCCTTTCTCTCTCTTTCAAGCAAATTAGTGTTGGCTTCAAAAATGGAGAGATTTGATAATCTTGTTGGAAACAATACTCTGGTGTCTTTAGGCTAGGAGGTTTACTGAAGCATCCAAAGTCATTACAATGCAGGCTGAGACTGAAAAATTCTGTACTCTTAGTGGCTAGATATGAGTATTTTCCACAGATCATATGTGGGCTAAGGAGACAGAAACAACCTGATTTTGTTTTAGATTTTATTTAAAATGACCACCTGGTTGGTCTATGAAATGACTGCTGAAACAAATTGGAGTTACAATGCTGAAAGTCGAAAGGGATTGTTTGCAAACAGCCAGAGAAGATGTATACCAGATCAAGAACACTTCATATGCAGTAATCCTATAAATAAAAGGAAAATGGTCAGCTTTAAGTATTTGCCACATCCAGGAACAATGTACCCCAGACCTGTTCCCAACGACCGAGAATGTTTTTGTGACCAGCAGCTAACTCCAGGTATTCTTTGTGATGTAAACCAAAAAGTGTCTGAGACAGGTCTCAATCAATTTAGAATTTTGTTTTGCTAAGTTTATGAATCATGACTTGTAACACAGCCTCAGGATGTGCTGAGACTGTGTCCAATGTGGTTGGATTGCAGCTTGCTTTTATATGTCTTATGGAGACATAAGACATCAATCAATACATGTGATTGGTCCAGAAAGGCAGGACAACTCCAAATAGAGGCTTACAGGTCTTAAGGGACTCATAGCTTTTGTGATTGACAATTGGATGAAAAAGTTGTTACCTAAAGACCTGAAATCAATAGAAAGGAGTGTCTGGGTTAAGATAAGGGGTTGGTGGAGACTGAAGTTCTTATTATTTTGATGAAGTCTCCTAGACGGTCACCCCCAGAGACAATACACAGCAAATGTTTCCCATTAAGACTTAAGTGCTTGACTCTCAGTCAGTCTCTTCAGGATCAGAAAGAGACCTGGAAAAAGAAAAGATTCTGTAGAATGTAAATTTCCCCCACAAGGGTCAACTTTGCAGAATCATTTAAAAATATGTCAAAGAAATATATTTTGGGGTAAAATACTTTTATTTCCTTCAGGGTTCTGCTATCTGTCATGTGATGCTATACTATAGCCAGGTTGGAATTTAGTATCTTATTGCTACAAAGAGTCTGTTCTACCAGTCTTAGGATCCCTGTTTTAAAGTTAATGCTTGTTAGCTATGCACCTGAACTCCGAAGGGAGGAGCGTTTATGAGCACGTCTGACCCCTCCTTCACCTCACGGCCAGAACTGCTTTTTCAGGGTTAGTTGGAGTCCCTTGGCCAACAGGAGGGTCCATTGAGTGAATCAGGGATTTAGAATTTTATTTTTGCTTTACAAAGACTTCACTTCCCAGCACAGAGAAAGATCTGGCATCACAAGGATAGTTTAAAATAAGCAATACTATGAAAATATTAGATTAATTTTTCATTGCTTCAAAGGACTGTTAGTTTTGGGGCATGTCATTAATGAGCTTGGTAATAAGCAAATATTAAATCTACTTTTAAAAGGAGATGATACTGAAATATTACTCAGACCTAGTAATGTGAATAATAAAATAATAATTCAGAGGTTAAACCTTAAATAAAATATAAATAAAGTAGAATTGTAAACAATTTGATATATAGTTCTTTCTAGGAAAATGGGAGAAAAAATTTCAAAATTGGTGTTTCACATCTTCCATGCAGCTATACTTCTTTTTGATAGCTTGTTAAACTAAAAATCAAGATTATGATAATAAATGTCCTATTAAACACATTTTGTATATTTTATTTTGCATCTGGAATGAAGTGATATTGCTTACCATGAGGTATCACTTATATCATTTCAACTGAGATCAGAGTGTCAATAATATGAGTACAGTTAATCAGATGATCAAATTCAAAATTTCATTTAAAAATGAAACAAAATACTTATTCATTTACCTTTCAGTAAGATATGATTTGGTTAAGAAGAAAAATGTGTGAGAGTGAGAGAGAGCTAATTTAGTTGCATCAAAATTCCTGAGATTTAAACACCTCTTTTTGACCCATTCACCTTCTTACAGCTTAGTATTGCCCTTCTACTTGTTGGTTTAGAATTAGCTGTCAAATTTTTCTGGTAATATGCCAGTCTTTCTTTTCATTTTTAAGCAGTTATATTGTAAGTGAAATGCAGAGTAAAAAATGGCTTAAATAAACCTGCACATGAACTCCTTGCTCTGTCACTAATTAGACAGATGACTTATAGAGTTTTATTATTTTCTGAGTTTTATTTTCTTTAAAGTGGAAATTACAAAATCTGCTCTATAACCTGATTGTTGATCAAATTTAATGAATTAATGGATAAATCACATAGGACAGACTAGGTGCTCAATAAATGCATTTCCTTCTAACAAACTGTCCCTTTTAAGTAAGAAAAATATAATTTTTTAATTTATCAATTATAAAATTAACACAATAAATATGTTACATATTAGGTTGAATAAATATAACAAATTAATAACTGATGGTACTATCATTTCTAAATATCAATTTTATTAGTAAATTTTAAAATGTCTTAATGTGTTTTCTAAGCACTAAAAAAAATCACTTTTTATATGTATTACAATGTTCACATCAGATGCCACTAGAGGGACATGTATTATCAGAAGTGTCTTTCAGAAACGTCAGTTGAAAATGTAGAGGAAAATTTGTTAAAGTAGAAATGCCAGATAGTGATTTCTATATTTAAGATTTCAGCATCATATGAAAAATGAAACTATTTTTCTGCATTAATTCATTTTAAATACTTGATTCCACAAATAAATAATATTTTCTATATTATTAAGGAGCAAACTATTTTTCATTTAATTATAAGTCATTAAAAATGATTTTTTTGGATGGGACACCAAAAACACAAGCAACAAAAGTAAAAATAAACTAGTGAGACTATATCAAACTAAAAATATTCTGCCCAATAAAGGAAACAACTAAAATGAAAAGGCAGTCTGTGGAATGGGAGAAAGTATTTTCAAACAAGTTATCTCATAAAGGTTCATCAAAGTATGTAGGAAACTCATACGACTCAACTCAACTGCAAATAACTAAAAAACCCGTTTAAATAATGTGCAAATGACCTGAAAAGAAACTTTTCTAATGAAAGCATGCAGAGGACCGGTAGGCATATGAAAAGTTACTCAATGTTGCTAATTATCATTGAAGTGCAAATTAAAACCACAATGAGATGTCAGCTTGCAACTGTAAGGATGGCTATTGTCAGTACAATGAAAAGTGTTGGTGAGGATGTGGAGAAAAGGGAACGCTTATACATACATGTTGGTGGGAATGTAATTAATACAGCCATTATAGAAAGCATTATGGAGAGCCTTCAAAAAACTTAAAATAGAAACATCATTAATATGATCTAGCAATCCCACTATGGGGTATATAGCAAAAGGATATAAAATTAGTATGTTAAGAGAAAATTTCACTTTCATGTTCATTGCAGCATTATTTTCAGTGGCCAAAGTGTGGAATCAATCTAAGTGTCAATCTATGTATAAGTGGATAAAGAAAAAATGGTATTTATACACAATGGAATATTCTTCAGCCTTAATAAAGAAGAAAATCCTACCATTTGGGATTATACGAATGAAGCTGGAAGATGTTATGCTAAGTGAAAAAAATCAAGGCACAGAAAGACAAATACCGCCTGATCTCATTCACGTGGAGAATCCAAAAAAAGTCCAATTATTAGAAACAGAGTGCAGAAGGGTGAATACTAGGGTCGGGGGCTTTGGGTTGTGGGTGGGGGTGGTGGAATGAAAAGATGTTATTCAAAGGGAACAAACTTTTGATCATAAAATAAATAAGTTCTGGAGACCTAATATACAGCATGGCGCCTATAGTTAATAATGTGTGCTTGGAATCTGCGAAGAGCATAGACCTTAAGTATTTTCATCACACACACATGCAGTTAACAATGTGAAGTGAAAGATGCATGAATTGGCTTTCTGGTAGTAATCATTTCACAGTGTATATGCATATCAAAGCATTACATTTTATACCTTAAATATATACAATTTCTATTGGTTAATTATATATCCAAAAAGCTGGAAAAGATAATGCATTAAGAAACAATATTTCAATAGTTTGTATTTGTATTGTACAAAAGGAACTCTTTAAGGTGTCTTAGGGAGCTTGTCTTATTTTGTCAGTTTTGTGGCATTGCATTGTCAGACTCTTCACATCTTTGCACAGTTGCTTAAATAAAGACTAAATCGGTAGCTCTCTTAAAATTACATTTAATGCATGGCATTCCCAATAATACTTCGATCTCAAGTTGTTATTCAATGCAATTGATTACATATTTATTAAGCATCTACATCTACTTCATTGAAGGGTCTCTGCCCTAGATACAAACATGAGGAAAGGCACAAGATATGGCCTGTGTTATTATAAAAATGACAATTTCCTTTCCTTCACAAGCATATCACTTGGGATACAAGAAGGAGATGACACACTCAAATTAGAATAAACAGATGTTTAATTCACAAAGCTGCTCATTAGAAAGTGATGGGCTAATGTAGGGGAATCTCAGAGTGAGTAACTCAAGACTACAATGAGGAATAAAGGAAGGAATAACAGAAAGTTTTGGTAGAGGCTTATGGAGCAGACTGTCTGGAAAGCAGCAGTGACCTCAGGTCACAGACGTCAGCCAGCCTGAGATGACCTCGCGTGCAGAAACTAGGAGGATAAATACTTCGCTTTGCTTTCTTTTCTTTTCTTTCCTCATCTGCCAGCACTCCCCATGAGGGAGCTCATTGATGGAAGTTTCAGTATAGAGATCAGTGAAACTGCAGGGACAAAGAGAGAGCGTTAGGCAAGGAAATAAAGGCCAAACTGCTGCACAAAACAGTATTTAGAATTCTCAGCATCAGTGTAAGTAACTTTATATGAGAGTTTATATTCTTAAGAAAAACAATTACGTATTTGGAAGAGCTAAGAAGGAGGGAATGGCGTGGCATGCGAGAAAGCTGAATGGCAAGGTACAAATTGTTCAGAATAAACAAGGATGTAAAATGTGTAGTTTACTTGGTTGGAAAAATATTTGAAGTGAGAAAACGGCTGGGCTTATTACATGTTCTATACAAAAATGTTTTTGTGTATATGTGTTTTACTTTTTCAGTGTAATTAAAAAGGGAAAAACTAAAATAATCTTGTTATCATGAGGTTATATTTTTGGTATATTTCAAGTTTGTGTTTTTGTATAGTCATACACACAAAAAGAGAAAGGACATTAAAATAAGACATAGGTCCTACATGAAAAGTGTTTGATTTTCTTTTTAAACTATTTTTGTTTTGTTTTTTTAAGTATAATATTGTTTATTCCAAAGTTTATGCCAAGAAAAAAAATGTATATATGAAAATCACAACATTCAACCAGGCACCTTAGACCAAATCACAATGCTGTCTTCAATTCCCTTTCACTCTAAGTCTCTTTCAAATTCTCTTTCCTGAGCTAGAAGATCAGTCAGATGCCTGTAGGGTCAACACCATGCCGTCTTCCCAGGAAAGCCACTGTACACCTTTCTTTGAGTGCATGACACCCCTCCCCTCACCCCCCAAACACCTTATTTTAAAGAATTTAACCCATTAGGAAGTTCATATTGAAATGTCAACCAAAAGGATTGGGCAGGGGCGAGCCGGTCTTCACTTGAAATGTCCTTTTCCTGCTCCGGTCCTTGGCAAGGGTTCTAGAAGAGGCTAGCTGCCAGTTTTGCATGAGTCTGCTGGAAGCTCTAAGCCCAGCCCCACCCAGGGCAGCTGCTGCAAAGGCTGGTGATTAGTGCTGCCTCCTCAACCTTCTTGGTGACCACACGACAAAGGAGCCTCCAGGGTGCAAGAAACAGATCCCTGAGCCATATTCTAAGAGGTATGTCCAGGGAAACTGGCTAGGTCTTCACATGGAAGCTTGAGTCAGAGATGCTGGTTTT
The DNA here is from genome assembly GCA_963574635.1 of Cheracebus regulus. Lineage (NCBI taxonomy): Eukaryota > Metazoa > Chordata > Mammalia > Primates > Pitheciidae > Cheracebus > Cheracebus regulus. The sequence continues at coordinate 78,660 of CAUYQU010100762.1, forward strand.
GGGGTGGTTTGGACAAATTAGGTGAGTTTAGCAAAGCTCTGAAGTTGCAGAAGCTTCTCCCACGGACTCCTGATTGAACACAGGACAATAGAGATGAGTAAGGAGCCAGTTTAAGTCTTAGAGAGACGCAGGGCGGCTTTCTGCTATGAGGCGTTGGGACGGGCCCAGACAGATACTGCTAAGTCCCCTGCAAGGGAAGAAGTCACCATAAGGAGTGACTAGGTGGAAAATAGGGGAAAAAAAGCAACAACGAGGTCATTTTTGGCATTTTAACATGTAGACAATGACAAGTGGTAACAAAAAACAGGCAATAAATAACTTGAGAAAAGACCAATATTTAACTTTCCCATCCACCCAAGTCTCACACTTAAGTTCTATTCCCATCTCCCCAAAAGCACCACTGAACTAATTAATTATTTTAAAGCACCCAAGCCAGTCCAAATCTTCTGGAAACAACGACCCTCTAGCCAGGGCTGTTGCCTCTCTTGAGCTCAAGTGAGAGGAGGTTCCGAGAAAGGCACCTTGTAAACTAATGCTGCACGGCATGCACTGTGCCAAGCTCCAGCACGGGGCACTTAACTGGGACACAGGCAGCAGTCACAGCATCAGTGCTGACAAGCGAGGAAGGGGACTCTTTAGTAATCCCAACTATTTGGTACCACAGCCAAGAAAAGGAGACTAAAGAGCTGAGTGAAGGGCACTACTCCCAGTCTCCGAAACAGGACAGCCAGTTCTAATCGATATCTGGGTAGGGAGAAAGACTGAAGCATAAAGGCAATAAAGGCTGGTAGATAAAGGGCTGATCCTTTCTGTAAGGACCAGAAAATGCAATTGACGCTGGCTGATCAATCCCTAACTGGCAACTGCTTTGACAAGGTCCTGGACAGGAAACTATAAAGACTTTGGTCTGGTCCCTGTAGCCCAGTTGCCCGACTGTTGGTGATAGGGACCCAGCTGGTGATGCTCTTATGCAATAATTCTGCTCTTCTCATAAGCCAGCCTCCAGATTCTCCAGCTACAGAGGTTCTTCCCTGCTTTTGGGTACCTGGTAGACTCACAGGAGGTGTTGGTGGCCCCTCAGATAAACAGATCACCCACTTCACTGACAGCAAAGGAACAGGTGTAACCATAATAACCAGCATAGACCTGGGACACCCCACACCCAGGAAAGTGAAACACATTCACCTGGCGAGAGGGAATAGTCTCAACTTTCTGCTCCACATGGCCCAGCCAGCCATAGCCAATGAAGCCCTGAGAAGGCTTGCTTCTGGGAGTCCATAACCTGCGTGTGGTTAGTGCCATAGGCTGTGTCTCATTCAACGTTTTGGTACAGGCAGAATCTGCCCATGTTTTGTCTTCTGGATGGAGATGGTCAGTCGCAGGGGTACCAGTTTGCAGCCATACTCTAATGGCTGCATCAGGGTGATGAAACTCCCATCCAGCTGTGTCCCAGCTGACCATTTTCAGGGCACCAAAGGAACAGAGGTTTCCGTTGCAGTCCATTATCACACTGAATTCAGCCCCACAGGCCATTTTGGTAAAGGCCTGGCCTTTGTCCATCGTCTGTGCCAAGTTGCCTACAGCATGTTTTTGGTCGCCAAGGCCCAGCTACTCCATCTTGTTCCCCCGAAATGTGAACAAGGAGCTGGTTTCTGTCGAGGTCGGTGTGTGGTTCTGCCCACATGGGGCTGGCAGGATCACTTCATGGCTGAGACTCTCGATGAATCGGGGGCTTCCACTCTCCTGATGTCACCATGTCCCAGATGCCCCTTCTCTTGTCCACGGCAGCTCCGCAGCTTCTCTTCCGTGGTGATGAGGAGGCTGCGAGCAGCACACTGACCAGAAACCCCTGTCCACACCCGGGCCCTGCTGGGTACACACGTTCTGAGGCCCCGCACACATTCTGGCCAAGAACACAGTAAGTAGCGTTTGCTGTTTAGAACTTCCTTTCAACCAGTCAAGTCTCCGGCGGCCGATCTCCGAATCAAAAGCTGCGTTTGTGCTTTGACCCTTCCAGTGTGGTGCATCCCTCCGTGTCCTCGGGCTGGGCAATGACCATGGCCACATGCCCTGCGTTGCCCGCCGCTGCCGGCCTTGCTGCAGGCCTGAGCCGTCCCCACTGGGGGCGCCGTGGAGCTCCAGACCATCCACGAAGCCGCTGCTGCTGTCCGACCACTTGCGCCTCCTGCTGGACGGGCCGCTTCACTTCCGGCGCCGAGGGCAGGCACAGCTGACACCCCAGCAAGGCTCCTGCCCCGCCGCAGCCCCCTACCCCTACCCCACCTTCTTCCTGGGCATGGTCCCCTCTGGAGGGAGATATCTAAACTATTTAGTATTGATTTTCTCAAAAGAATATATGTATTTGACTTAAAACGTCAAATAATTCTGAAGACTAACAATGCAAGTAATAGTAAAAGCAATCAGCAATGATCTGATCATGCTCCCTACCGTGTTCCGTCCCGAAGGCACATACTCATCACTTAGGAAACTTCTCACAACATTTACCTCCATATACTTACGCTATGAGAAAACGGTATCTTTTATGTTCAATGCTCGCAAATTAGATACAAGGAATTATATACATGCTGCTTTATGTTTTGATGTCATCTTTCTTTAATTTTTGTGTTATCGGTATCTCTATTTCCTTTTTTCCCTTAAAATTATTTTTTTACCACCCCTAACATCTTCCACCTACTGCAACCAAAACCCCTGTCCTGCCCTCCTTAGCTTCTCCCCATCCCATGACCAAGCTCTAACCCATGCCAAGAACCAAGGCTTGCCCCTTCCTTTCCTTCTTTTGAGTTATGTAACTCTCTACACGTGTGTATGTGTTTATATGGTATATATATATATATATATAATGTTTTGGTCATGTTTTGATTTTTTTTAAAAAACTAAGATAAAATTTCATACTTTACCCTGCATTTTTCTATTTTCACTCAATAACACCTGATGAAATTACTTCACATCATTTGGAATATTCTTTTAAAAGGCTTAATAATGTTGCATTTTTGAGATATGTCATTGTTTAGCCATTCTCTTACTGAAGGACATTCACTTTGCAATGTTTGTCATGATAAAAAATTCTACTCTCTATGTCTTTATGTATATATTGATATGTACTGCTGGTTTTACAGCTATACAGTAGTTTACATTTATATAATATATAGAAAAATTCTACTCTCTATGTCTTTACATATATATTGACATGTAGTGCTGGCTTTACAGCTATATAGTAGTTTACATTTATATGATATATAGAGTTTGAACAGGATTTTCATTAACCTTTTGGTGAAAAAGACCACTGCTATCTTGCTTAGATATTTACTACACATATTTTCAGCATAATCAACTGTCATTCTGACATTATCAATGTAATCATATGTGTTTTCTCTTAATTTGTTGATAAAATAAATCTATTGATAAATTGCCTACCATTTTAAGATATTTAAATTCCTATTAGAAACAGCTCCTCTCAGTTACCATTCTTCCTTGCAAATAGTAGATCCACTTCTGAAAAGTTTAAGCAGAAAGAAAATAAATTTATTGTAGTGTATCAGCAGTTCAGTAAGTCTCCAGTAAAGTTCAGAGACATTTAGACTGAAAAATACACAAATTTCATCAACATTCTGCTTGCAAGTGTAGTCCAATGCAGCTGGGGCCAGATATGGAAGAAAGTAAACAGTATTCTGATGACACCAAACAAAGGGACTTTCTTCCAGGACTTTAGCCACTTTAGATACTGCAACTTGGAGTCTCTTTCCCCTTCTCCCACAGAAAGTGGACTTTGTATGCTTACACCTTCTCTTATGAATGAAAGATTCCCACATGTGGAAGTGAGGGAGGCAGGTAGGTAAGCTCTGCTTTCTAAATGGAGATCTGAGCTACTGACTGTGTGAAGTTACCAGAATAGAAGACAGATGTGCCAGTGGTGTTGGCTGCTACTGCTGTGACAAAGGTCTGTGGGAGTTTTAGAATGATATTCTTTTCATAAATTACTTTATTCAGTTTACTAATATTTTACCTGATATTTTTTTAACTAAATTCACTGAGGAGATTAGTAGTTCTATTTTTGTATTATTATAATTTAGTTTTGGAATTAAAGTCCTACTAGTTTGGAATTAAAGTAATGTTGTCTTGTTAAAATGGTATTGTTCTCATGTGTGTAATCCTAGCAGTTTGGGAGGCTGAGATGGGTGGATCACCTGATGTCAGGAGTTTGAGACCAGACCGGCCAATGTGGCTAAACCCCGTCTCCACTAAAAATACAAAAATTATCTGGGCGTGGTGGTAAGCACCTGTAACCTTAGCTACTTGGGAGGCTGAGGCAGGAGAATCATTTGATTGAACTGGGAGGCAGAGGTTGCAGTGAGTGGGATCATGCCATTACACTCCAGCCTCCTGGGTGACAGAGTAAGACTGTCTTAATAAAAAAAGGTGGTATTGTTAAGGGATCTTTGGGGTGTTGTTGCTTTTCTGGTCACAAACCTCAGTGGCCAGTGGCACCTCTGCCCCAGTTCTTGCTCTGCATCTGGGAAGAATGAGGTATGCAGACAAGTGGAGGGTGAGCAACATGAAGAGCAGTTTTATTGAGAGTTAGAACAGCTAGGAGGAGACCCACAGTAGTTAGCTCCTCTCTGTGGGTGGGTTGTCCTGATGTGTGCAGCTCTCAGCAGAGAGAAGGCCTGCAGAGGGTGGCTTCTGTATGCTGCTGATCATTCCAGTGTTTTCCCAGCTCCTACTTGAGAGGAGGCCCTGGAGTGGGTTGCTCATCTCTGTAGCTGGTAGTCCTGACATCTCCACAGGTCTCTGAAGCTCTCAGTGAGGAGGGTAGCTCCTCTCTGAAGTTGGTCCTCCTATAGTCTGCTAAAATCCAACTGAGCCTGGGGATTTTATGGCCCTCAGATGGGAGAAAGTGTATGCTGATTGGTCCATGGAAGGCAATGAGCTGGTAGCAAAGGCACTGCAAGTTCTCACTGCAGTCCTGGCACTGAAAGCCCACTCCCAACCTTCAGGCCTTTCTGTCTCCTACTGCCATTCATGGTGCCCAGGCTGGCCAGACTTTTCTCCCAGATTAGAGTGGAAGCCCTTCTGAGCCTAAAAAGATAGGGCTGAGGGGGGCAGTCCTGGCTCGGAGTTCCACCTGCTCTGGGTTCTGCCTGCTCTCGGTTCCCCAGTAGCACAGGGGTGCTTGTGTCTGCAGCCATTACTTGGGTGGCTGTAGCCCTGCCCAGGAAGGTGGGGCTCCTGCCTACTCTGTGGAGTGGGAGGCCTGGGTCTGCAGCCACAGTTTGGGTGGCTGCAGTGTCGCCCAGCACATGGGGAGCTGCTTGCACCCCAGCTCTGAAGAGGTGAGGCTCCTGCTTGTCCCCAGCTCCTGCTGTCTCCATGGAGCATGCAGCCCTGGCCTCCCTGCTGCAGCTGCTATGATGGCAGCAGCAGGCCATCTGGAGCCACCATTGCCATCAGTATTTAAAATAACATAGAGATATGTATTATAGAATATACAAAAAAAGAATATTAAAAAAAGACAATTAACACTGTCTTTTTTTCTTTTGATGGAGTCTTGGAGTCTCACTCTGTTGCCAGGCTGCAGTTCAGTTGTGCGATCTCAACTGCAACCTTTGCCTCCCAGGTTCAAGTGATTCTCCTGCCTTGGCCTCCCGAGTTGCTGGGATTACAGGTGCACCCCATCATACTTGGCCAATTTTTGTATTTTTAGTAGAGACAGGGTTTTACTATGTTGGCCAGGATGGTCTCAATCTGTTGACCTCGTGATCTGCCTGCCTCCCAAAGTGCTGGGATTACAGGCATGAGCCACCACTCCTGGCCAAAACTGTCTTTTTAAAAAAATAAGTTTGAATTTGTGTGTTTTGTTCTTGAATCCCCCTAAGAAGTATTGTTAAATTTTTGTTCAAGTGACTATCTTTTCCACAATTTGATTTTATTGTTATTGTATTTGGAATGTTCCTAATGGATTTTTTTTTTTTCCTCTGGATGTTGGACTTTCTTGGGTGTGATGCTGTTTAACAGTAATTTCTGATTATATTTTTATATCAAACTTTAGGCTAAAATCTTCATTGTACTGTCTTGATTAAGTGTATAATTTAGACAGTTTTAGTAATTCCTTGATTCTTTCAGTGATTAGAGACTTTTTTATTAGCTATTCTTACATTTTTTAAAGAAAATTCCATATAAAACTATTTTTAACAGATTTGTGGTTTTCTACTGATGCACGTTTGCAAAAATATTTTCATAGTGAATTTTCATGTCACTCATTTAAATTTAAAACCTCTTTCTGCTATCTGCTCTGCAGAACAAATTCAATGAAGGGGCATATTCTGGATTGGACTTGCAAAAAATTAAATGTTTTCATTTATCAGTTTTCACCACTAAGAACTGCAACAAATTCAATGGATGTTACTGTATGTTTAGTCACATTAAGATTCCAGTACAAGTCCCAATGTATTGTAAGAAGATGTTGTATCTATACTCACAGATAATTTAGAAATAAATTCCATTTTATTTCTTTGCCAGAGACAGCAAAAGTTATAAGAAAAATTATTTGCATTCACAATATCTGAGCTAACTTGCATTAAATAGTAAGAAGATCAATTAATTCTCAATGACACAAGTCTTTGTGTGAAGCATGCTCTAGTACAAAGCAGATTTGAGATTTAATAGGCTTGAAATTCAAAGACAAGATCAATATAGATTTGGGTCCACCAGTACTCTGAAGAATACTAACATATGTCTGCTACTATAAACTTTAACATTCTAAAGGAAAAATGATTTAAAGAATAAATATTTTTTAAAGTAAGACTACTGGAAAATCAGTCAAAAATATTAAATATAGACTGTTATAGCCCAGCGGAAGCTGATGAGACAACTAAATGTAGTGAAGGCATTCTGGATGGGGTCCTAAGATAGAATAAAGATAATAGGTTAAAGCTAAGAACACCTGAATAAGGTAGACTTCAATAATAATGCAACAATGTTGGTTTCTTAATGGTAATGCATTACTACATGAATATAAATTGTTTACAATGGAAAACCATTACAATATTCTTAAATAAATCTAAAACTATTCTAAAATTTAAAAATATGAAAAGTGAATTGTCCAGCTTTGAAATTTTAATAATATAAATTTTTTTTCCAATACTTACTGTGATATTAAGTTAAAAACTTTTGGAAATTCAATTTAGTCTTTTAGGATTTAGAATTCTTCAAGATAATTTACAATTTCATTTTATTGAGTTGTCTGGAATCTGAGAAAATTAGTAGAGACTCATTTTACTATTGCCTTACTAGAAGAAAGCCAATGCCAGTGATTAAAATTATGCAAACATTATAGTTTTGGAAGGTATTCTTATAAGAGGACTAACATACCAGATTTATGGAAATATACTTTAATTTAAAGATATTCCCTTAGAAAATGAATTCAAATATATGAATCCCTCTTTAATATTCGAACTGTTAAGAAGCTAAGTGTAAATTAATTTTCTGTACATACTTTCCTGTCTTACAGAATTTATTATAAAATTTTGCTATGGGGAAATTAAGAATTGTTCACTTAAAAGGTTTAAATAGGATAATAAAGCAAAATCAATATTTTACTATAAATTTTAAAAGGAGTTACAATTCATCAATGAAAGCTGAGTTTCTGATACTGTTTCTGTTTTTGATAGAGCATTTCTAAAATTCACAAGAAACATAACAGTGTATTAAACAAAGTACAACTCTATCCATCAAACATCTAACTATGAGTTTAAAATATGCTTATCCATTGTTTTCATTGGTTATGTTTTTTCACTTCATTACACTGACTGAGATTTCAAATGTCTAGTACCTTAGAAAATGTAGAACTAAATGCAGTTTTAGACATTAAATAGGGAAATAGCTAAATAATAAATTTCTGTTATATAGGAAGTGTTTACTTGGTGTTAGACATCATGCTGAGGGTCGTATTTGCAAGACTTATTTAATTCTTAAAACTCTCCTATGAAATAGTGACTATTATTAACCCTCTTTTAGAGGTAAAGGAAGTTGCAGTTTTGGGGATCACAGTAATCAGGAGTCATTGATTAACAGTAAAAATCTGTGAAGGGTCCATAAGGCAAGACAAGATAGAGTCACTTCTTAGATCATTAGGATCTTTGTAAGAATTACAGTTACATGTGCATTTATCTCAGGGGCAGACTTTTGACAAACACATTTCAGGGTACGCATTCTGTCATTGACAGCGCTATGTTGCTACATCATTGTTCATTCATCTTATTGCACATTATATCTGCAGAAAAAGAGTTGTCAGTTGTACGTAATGCAGTGAATTATAAACAAATTGTGTACTTCATATTATATACACAATTATTATTATCTGTTAAACAGCAGTATTTTATGTACAGATGATTTGATGGAAATTGATTTTGGCTTTCTTGACACAATATTGATATCATCAGTCAAAAAGCAAAAATATCAGTTAATCAACTTACCTCATCCTACAATCTAACAGTAAGGTTTACCAGGATTTTCTTACTTTTCCTCCTCTTCTTCCTCTTTGTCTCTCCCCTCTTTCTTTCTGCTTTAGTCTTCTTGGGCTGCTATAACAAAATACTATAGGCTGGGTGGCTTAAATAACAAAATTTTATTTCCCGCAGTTCTGGAGGTCAGGGAATCTAAGATCAAGACACTGGCAGATTCGGTGACTGCTGGAGTCTCTTGCCTGACTTAGAGCTGGCTGCCTTCTCTCTGTGCCCTCATATGGCAGAGAGAAAGACAGAACAGTGTTTCTTCTTCTTGTAACAACACTAGTCTTATCATGGAGACTTCACCCTCATAACTTCATCTAAACCTAATTACCCACCCAGAGTCCCCACTTGCAAATGTAATCACATTAGATGTTAGAGCTTCAACACACAAAATATTGGGTGACACAAACATTGAGTCCATAACACTCCCCTTTCCTTTTCGTTGTTCTTCCTCTTCTCTCAAATTGGTTTTGTTGTTTGGTCCTTATATTCTTATCGGTGGAGTCTCAGCATGTATCTAACTCTAAATTTAATACTCAATAGTAAGGTATTATGTAATTAATGGTTTAAATTTATTTCTAATTTTTTTCAAATGCTTTTGTACTATAAAAATAATATGTTTATTTAGGCTTTAGTGTATATGTTTATTTCTAATACAGAATCTCTTTAATGATGTACTAGGTCTTTCTGGCTATATTAAACAATGCAACCAATAAAATAACACAAAGGTAAAACCAGTTCAAATATTCAGACATTTCTGACTATACCTATGTAGCCAATAAAATACCACAAAGTTAAAACCAACTCAAATATTCATCACTTTTGGGAGATATCATTTTGAAAGATTGAATTTTTTAATAATCCTGATGTTTTAAGGTTGCCCCAAAATATCACAATCAACTTCATATTATTTAATTTAAAATAAACACCAAATTTAACTTTCAGTTATATGTATTAAACTTTTATATATTTTGACATTTCAAAAAATGTTATAAATATAATGCTGAAGGTACTTTTTATGAGGATATTTAATTATATACAGCAATTATCTTCCACTGGGTTTAGCATTCCTTCAAAAGCATTTGTTATTGAAATGTTTACATTTTTATTCTCTAATAGTGAACTATAAATCAATGAAACAATAATTTAATCTATGAAATAAGACATTTCTTTAAGCATAAAGAATAAATAAAACAAGTGTAGTATATTTTATACAGAATATAAATCTACTCATAATCATTTTCAAAATACATAATGGTATCAAGACAAATGCAATATTTAACTTAACATTGATATCTTACACATCGAACCAATTTTGAGATATATATGTTGTTTAAATGTTTTATCATCTATAATTTTCTATGAAATTAATACAACAGTTGTAAAATTTAATATTACTTAGCATATAAATAGAGTTTTTTAACTGAAAGATGGTGAACTAAGCTTGTGAGTTTTGCATTTTTTAGGATATAAGTTAACTATTATATAAGAGTAAAACCTCTTGAGAAAAATAACACAGAATAAAATAATTCTCCTATCAAACCCCTTAGACACATAGTAACACTAATGTGTTAAAATGAGTTTTCACAATGTGTTCCAGAAAGTCTGCTTTATATGAGTTCTGTTATAATTAGATATATTATTTAACATTAATTAGTGTTACGACCTTGTATAAATCACTGAATTATTCTACTTTATTCTGCTGATTTGTAAAGGGAACTCATTTACTTGAATAACTGCCAATCTCTTTCCAATAACAAAAGTCTGCAATTCTAGGTACTGTATTTACTGATAGAAGAGATCAATAGCAGAATAATCAAAAGCAAAGTGCCTGATGAGATCATATTTTGTTTTATTAAAACCGTCTATAGTTAACTTCACATTTTATTGCAGTTTAATTATGATTTAAAATTTTATGATTAAAATATTTATTTGCTTAGCCATTAATGGAATTCTAACATCTAATGACAATTACAAATTTTAGTTGATGTGTTAGTAAAAATGAATCTTTTTTCTTCATCAAAATGAAAAGTCTTAAGTACACTTAAAGTTGTATGATTTATAATATATTCAATCATATTATACTTAGGCATGTAATTCATATGATTAAGGTGGCTTTCAGTGTTATTTATAATTTAAGAGTGGAGATTTTATATTTAATTTACATTTGCCACAGTTTATTTTTGTTTTTAATTGCATACAATAATCAGAAAACATTCTGGACTAGTTTCTTTTCCTCTTCATTGTTTTGAAATTGTGTAAATATATTAGTTTTTTAAGTTGCTGTTAGATACCTCTTTTGTAGTGGTTTTAGAGCTAGTCGACAGCTCTTTTATAGTTATTTTAGAGCTAAAAACATTGCCCTGACTATATCTTGACCCATCCATATCTTGAGCACAAAATACTCATATTTACAGTTTAGTAGGAAAATGTTAGTAGATTAATAGTTTTAAACCAATGGACATTACAGAATTGATTGAATGAGGTGGTTAATAACCATAGTAAACTAACCCTACCCCTCCAAAGACGTCTGCATCCTTATGTTTGGGTCCTTTGAATGTGTTGACTTCTGTGGCAAAAGGTACTTTGCAGTTGTGATTTAGTTAAGTATCTTGCTATGTGGAGATTATTTTGGATTATTTGGGTGGGCCCAATGTAATCACAAGGGTTATAAAAGGCAGACAGGAGGATTAAAATATAATGTGGCATCGCTCAGTACCAGAGTTTTAGGTGATACACTTTCAAAATGGAGGAGGGGGCTATGAGCCAAAAAATGCAAGGGGCCTCCTGAAGCTGGACATAGCCTGAAGGTTCTAGAAGAAATGTAACTCTGAGACTTCTGATCTCGAGTAATGTAGAAGAAACCACTCATATTGTTTTAAAACAATAACTTTCCAGTGCTTTGTCATTGCAGTAATAGAAAATGAATACAGTAGCCTCTTAACTTGTTCCTTGATGTCTCTGTTTTATTTCTAGATCTGTACATCTTTTGGATTAAATGTAATGAAAAACAAACATTTCTATTATTAAGCACAGTATTGCTATTTGATATCATAAAACAAAATGAAGTAAATTAGTTACTTCCCTAATATAATGCTGTAAACTACTTTCCTCACCCAATATAATGTATATTGTGAATAATAATTTTCTAAATTCATGGTGTTATCAGGACATGAAATATTTAACTTAATATTGATGTCTTACACATTGAATCATTTTTGGGCTGTATTTTTGTCATGTATAATTATTTTTCTATGAAATTAAAACATCTTTTGTAAAATTTAATATTAGCATATAAATAATCATACTTTTTTGAGCTGAAAGATGGTGAAATAACCTTGGCACTTAAACATTTTTAAGGATATTATAACTATTATATAAGAGTAAAACCTCTTGAAAAAATAATCCACAATAAAATAATTCTCTAATCAAAACCCTAAGGCACATAGTAATACTAATGTGTTAAAATGATTTTCATAGTATGTTCAAAAAATGTCTGTATCATGGAAGTCCTATCAAAAGAGAGAAATCTATCATTTTGTTCCATAGTTGAGTAATATTTTATATCATGACTGCTCTACAGTTTATCTAACCATTCTTCTACAAATGGATATATAGGACATTATTTTCTGAAAGCTAATAAAATTACATAATAAAACTCAGTTGTAAAACAATACATTGGTTTTGTTTTTAAACATTTAATTGTGTACTTTTTTCCTATGGTATATTCAAGATTTTTATTTCTTAGCTAGTTTTGATAATTTGTACTTTCCCCATACATAATAAATATCACCTGGATTTTCTCTAGTTTTTAATTAAGAATGATTAATTGAGAATGATTTCATTTTTTTATAAGCTCCTCTTTCAGGTTTCCAGCAATATTTCCTTTCTCTCTCTCCACATGTATACATACATACACAAATGAGTTTCATTCGTGTGCCTGTATACATTTAATTTGACTCTCTTTTTCTCGTCCAATCTACACTTGGTTATTTATTATGTTTCCAGATTTTTCCATTTAATTAATTTCAGCATTATTGACTCCCTCTTCTTACTTTTGGTTTAACTTCTTTCTTTTTATTTATGTTAGTGCATCGACTTCCTGCCATTAAATTTTCATTCCAGACATCAGCAAGGAGAAAGAGAGAAGGCAAAATAGGCACACCCACCAGCTTGGAAGAAACCACGTTAGCAGCCCTCCAGCCATCACATACAAAACTTCCCTATATGCTGATTGCCCAGTATGTGATCACACGGCTCTTCCCTCCGCAAGACATAACAGAGAATGTGACTTTTGCTTGAATGCATTGCTACTATAAATAAAACTGAATTTCTACTACTGAGGATGAGATATAATATGAGAATTGGGTAGTTACTGACAGTGTCTGTTGCATCCCCTTCTCCCACATGTGACAGCTAAAATGCTTTCACTCCTTTTCAATTCCTTATAGTTTCAAGGCCCTGGATTTCATTGAAATCTGTTTCTAAGCTTTTCCTCAGTTTCTCTAATTTTTAAATAAACTTTATTTTAAGGCACTGTTACAAGTTCCCAATCATAATAGCATTATCCATTTACAGTCAATTACATAAATTGCAGAAACATTGCCACCATTTCTCCACTATGATTCTTATCTTTTGTAATATCTCAGTCCTGATTTAATTGTTCTTTGGTTATTGTAGTTTCATGATTATTTTCCTCAGAACACATTGCTGATATAGTTTCTGTAGCCACGTATTTCTGAAAATATCATTTCTTAACTCTGACGAATGAATAGTAACTTGACCCTATCTTCTCTTGTCTCAGTAGATAATGTTTTATTAACTGCTAAGTTTTAATATTATAAATAAGACTGATAGCAATCAGATTCACTTTCCTTTGAAAGTTACTTCCTTATAGAAGCTTATAAGACTTTCTATTTACTGTTGGAATTCAAAATGTTCACCAGGATATGTCTAAATAAATGACCTTTTTTGTTAATCCTCTCTGGGACTCAGGGAACCTTTTCAATCTTCAGACATACATCTTTCTTCAAACAAAAGAATTTTTCTTTATTTGTTTAAATATTACTTCTCTCTATCACTTTCTTTATTTCAGGATCTCCTTTTATACATATTAAAATTCTCCTGTCTCTGCTTTCAATAGCTCATCTTTTCATCAGTCGTTTATGCTATTTCTACATGTTCTGGAATTTTTTCAATAGATATTCCTGGTATACTTAACTTTTCATCATAATTATTATTTTTAGTTTAACTATAGAAGAATTTGAGTTAAAAAGTTTTCTTCTTATTGTCTTTGTTCCACAAATTGTTTTATACTTGATATACTTGACAGATCACATTTCTTTGTTTATTTATCTCATCCGACATTTCTGTGAGTTCTACTTCTTCTGAAATGGTTCTTCTTTGTTTTCTTCTCTGTTGTTGAGTCTTCTGGTTTTCTTTGATAGCTCTTGCTTTCAAACACAATAATATCACAAGCAATAACAATTCCTGTTAGGACACGTTAGACGCTTTAGGAACTGGGAGCAACTCAGCCCACCGTGGAAAATAACGTTAATGGCTCTCCAGGAATTTTAAGCATCTCACTCACCATAGCAAGGCAGTTGGAAACTTTCCTTTGGGACACTCAAAATTCCCCATTGGTTTAATCCTGTAAGAAAAGTGCAGGCACTAAAGGTCAAATCAAACCTATTCTAGATTGCTTGAGAGATATCTTGACCCGTGATACATAGCGTTCACCCTATTTTTGGTAAGACCCATGTTCTTTTGCTTGTTTGCTGTCTTTCTCTCTCTCTCTCTCTCTCTCTTTTTAATAGAAAATCTTCTTTCCACTTTTCAGTTTATGTAGTTTGGAAGAAAATGACCCCACACCAACGTTCATGTGAGGGTGCCTGACTGAATTCATAGTCATCAGCACATTCTCTTCTAGTAGGCTCTATTGATTGACTCAAATAATGTTCGCCAAGCTGAGTATAGTCTGTTTAGGAGGAAAACATTTACAGAAAGAGAAATCTACCTCTCTTTTGAATTTATATTTCAGAGGAAATATCGGCAATGCGTGGAAGTCCTCTTTGCACTACACCTAGCTTTGTAAATCAGCACACAGGAGAAAAGAGCTGAGACACAGGCAGAGTTGGTGTTCCTGAGAAACAGGTTGCCTGAAGCCTTGTACATGATCTGAATTTTTCAATTATCGGAGAAAATAACTCCTATTTGCTAAGGAGTTTAAAATAATAATTTTTGAAATATCACAAATACTGAATTTTTATAATCTGAATAAACTTGCATAACTCAAATGTAGATGAAGAGAAGAAAGTTACCATCATCTCAGAAGCTCCTCTCATGTTCCCTTCCAGTCAATCAGTGGCATTCAAGGGAAACCACTCCTGCTGTCTAACAATGCAGGTTAGTTTTACCATTTTTGAATTTTATATGAATAGAATACATGACCTTTAGTTCTGAATTCTTTAGTTCAATGTCTTCGTTTCGCAATGCATTAATGTTGTCATGTATAGTTACATCTTGCTTATTCTTATTGATCCAATGGATTCCATTTGTAAATGTAACACGACTTACCCATTTTTCTGCTGGTAAGCATTTTTTTAGTGAACCTACATATGCGTTGCTGTTGGTGTATACCTGAGCATGTAACTACCAGGTCAATGGGTAGGCATATTTTCAGCTTTAGAGTATGCTGACAATTTTCCATAACATTTATAAGAATCCCCACTTTTACCAGCAACACATGAGAGTTCTATTTCTTCCATGTATTTGCCAACTCTGGTATTTTCATTACACAATTTTGAAATGTTCAGTTTTCTGTCACTTGTAACCATTTTTTTTATATTAAAAGCCTTCCTGTTTTATTAGCTTTCCTGCCCTGGCTGTTACTTTATGTTACAGAGAAAATTGAGAGGGAAGATAGCTCATTCATGTTAAACTCAAACCTCTATCTTTTTGGGAAATTTCAAGCACTCTATTCTTTTCAATATAAGCATAGAGAATACACATATATACAAACATATATACTGATATATTTTAAAAAATATACATGCATGTATACATACATATCAGTATATACACACACATATATACACTGTATCAAATACACGCATGTATACACTGTATTAAGTATGCACAAGCAAACACACACACATTCACTGCATCAAATACTTGCCTCTCATTCCAAAGTTAAAGTAAATATACGGAGTTTATGTTCCTATTTTTATTTTAATTCTTAACCCAAAGTAATTAATCAAATTGTGGAGTTACATGGTCAATTGATGAAGTGAGGTTGTTTCATCAGTCAAAAAAATACCCATTGATCCAGTCTTACCTTTGATTACAGATAAATTTAGAGTATATACTAATTCAGTTTTTTAAATAAGAAATAAAAAAGGAAAAAATTGTGTCACAACTGTTTCTGAAGTATGTGATACTAAAAATATTCTTTTATTTGGATGTTGAAAATCAATGACATTATTCTATTGTAATTTTTATTTCTTGAATTAAAATGGCATTAATGATGTAACTATTACAAAATAACATGTATAGCATTATTGTTAAATATGTAAATGGGAAAGAAAATTTTAAATGTGTCACCTACAATTATGGTTAAAATAATTTTTTGATAACTCTGTCCCAAAATCACTTTGGGGCTTGGAAAAAATTTTAAAACATATTCTGAATAAACAATGAATACAACATTGAAATGGAAACTACTTGAGTCTTTAGCCTTATTGCTACTTCTCCAGAACAATTACAGTTGGAACTGTGGTCAGAAGAAATACCTCCTTAATCATGGTTGTTGCTAAGTGCATATTTGAGATAGTTACTAATTATCCCCTTTAGACTTAGATACCAAGGAGATGCCAAGGACTTTTTCTCCTGGCCTTTTCAAGGACTGCTTATTCCTGTCTGTCAGTTATAATACATACCAAGCATCTTTACCATATCTTGGACTTAACTGATTTAATTTGTGGTTTTGATGCCTTCCCAGAGATTTTCTAATAAAAGGTAAAATTTTATCACATATTATAAGCCTGGAGGTTTTGAAGAAAACCTGTTTGTGCAAGAAATAGGAGAACTCAGAGACTATAAAGCAATTTAAAAAATGTAATCAAAAAAGCTTTCCAGGGTGAAGAAATATTAGCAAATTTCTAAACAATAGTGATACAATCTAGATAACTGAGCTCAGACCTCCTTCATGGCAAATTATGATATTTTCAGATACAGTATAATTTATTCATATTTATATTAATCATGTTTGATATATATTTTTTAAACTGTAAGCCTTTTATTTTAATGTATAATGCTGTATTTTAATTTAGGATTACAAACAATTGCTTTTGTATTTTTAAAATTACGATAGCTGCTTTATATAGTTTGGATGCCTGTCCCCTCCAAATCTCATGTTGAAATGTAATCCCCAATGTTTCAGGTAGGGCCTGGTGGGAGGTGTTTGGGTCATGAGGGTGGATCCCTCACGGGTGCCTCAGTGCGGTCCTGTGATAGTGAGTGAGGTTTCATGAGCGCTGGTTGTTTAAAGTGTGTGGCATCTCCCCCACCTCTCCTGCTCCCACTCTTGCCGGGTGAAGGACATGGCACATCCCCTTGCCTTCCACCATGAAGGTAAGATTCCTGAAGCCCTCACCAGAAGCAGATGCTGGAGCCATGCTGGTAAAGCCTGCAGAACCACGAGCCCCTGAAACCTCTTTGCTTCATAAATTACCCAGGCTCAGCTATTTCTTATAGCAATGCAAAGATGGCCTAACACAGAGTTACTAGTGCTGGAAACCACCCTATTATCCTTTCTTTCCCAGGTATGTGGGAGCCTATATTTCCTTAGTACCTCCTATTAGATAGAAACGTGTGCCGAATTATGGGCAACAGAATAAAAGCGGAAGTGACACTTCTCCATTTTTTCTTTCCTCTCGGTAATCAGTGTGCCAGGCTCATGTTGAAATGCTGCCGCTATTAAATAAAAACAAAGTCTTGGGGTCATAGAGTACAATTGACCTAGAGAGTTGTCTGGACTAGTAAAAACTTATTGAAAATTCAAGAATCTAACTTTTGGTTATTTTGATTAATGAGATTTTGAGGTTGTTTCAAGCTACAATATATCCATCCAGCCCTGAGTAATATGTAAGACAATGCTAGTACAGAATAACGGATAACTTTTTAAGAGTTCATTTTTTTCCTTATACTGAGACTGTTATGTGAAGTCACCACTTCTTCTAATTATTATTAATGTGTCGTTGTATCATTGATGATACGGTAGTCAACCTAAGAAAAACTTTATTGTGTTACATTTCTTTGGTGGTTCACTAAATTTTGTTTATTATAGTTGAAATTTTGGAATATTTGAATTGACATCTATTTTAGCATTTTTTATTGAATGAATAAAAGAAGTATTTTATGCTCCTGATGTGTACAGGTACAAATAAAAGATTCTAATATATATCTTATGCTAATTTTTTTTTCGAATTAATCAAAAACAATAAAAATCCTAATAGCTAATATTTTTTGAGTATGCTATATGCTAGACCCTGTTAATATAGTACATGTACTATCTCATTTAACTCTACCCTGTAAGGTAGGTATCGTTACCCTGAACATATACATGGGGAAACTGAGGCACACACATATTACTTTATTTGCCCAAGGTCAACCACTAAACAGCAAAAGGAGAATTTCCGCCCAGATTCCAGATACTAAGATCTTATGTGCTATGGTAAGTCTCTAAAGATAATTACCGAAAGCTTAATTATTTGAGAAATATCTAAGCAGCTTCTTACTCGTATTTTAAAAATCAGTTAGTATGCTTTATATGTCAAGGTATAGAAAACAAGACTCAGATTTATTGACTCAGTTTACTTAAAAACGTAGGAAGACCTCTGACTTTAGGTAAGGCTTAAATTCAAACTGAAGAAATTTGACTGGTCCTCAGATGTTTTCTCTCCCGTTCTTGGCTCTGGTGTCTCTTAGTTCCATTTTCAGGCAGGCCTTTCCTAGATCAAAAAGGGACACTCCAGGCCCCATGCTGTTTCCCATGAGCAAGACTAAGGATGTCATTTGTTGCAGTTGTTCTCTGATCTGCTGACAGGCTTACGCCCTTCCTCCCACCCATCTCTACAGCTGAGGGTGGTTGGAGACAATCTCATTCAAACTGTCTGGGTGAGAACTGAAGAAGGGTGAATTTGTCAATAGGAAATTTGAATGTCAAGGATGAGACATGAGCTGTTATCAGGCAAGAACTAACAATGGTCCATCCTAGCATCTTGCTTGTATTTTAAATTTTATTTTATTTTTCAACACTTATAAAAGTGAAATTAATCGATAACCACTTTTTTGTGCACTTCTAGACCCCTAGCTAGAATTTTCACTTCAATTTTATATTCATTGTTTACTCAAAATGTCTTTTAAAACATTAAAAATGAATTAATATTTTACAATTTAAAGTTCCAGAAAAATGCAAAATTTCAAAATAAACACTCATATGTGCATTTCTACAATGCCGTCATGTTGGCATTAAAATACAAAAATGGTGTTCTTGTATCTTAAGGATCTTGGTTTCTCAAAGTATTCATATATATAAAAAACCATCCAGCATAATCACGCCTAAAATAAATCTAGACAAGTGTAACAAAAATTAAGATATAGGTATCAAAATAAAGAGATATAGGTATCAAAATAAAGAAGAGGTATGTTCTCTCTCTTCTCATAGGAATACAGATTATAGAGGTAGTTATAATACAAATATTAATTTCCAGTGTTATGTGTCTTTAAACATAGTGTTGAGGGAGTAAGAGAAATAAAAAACAAACAGAATGCTAATATTGAATGAATATCGGTTGTCTTTCAGAACCTGCACTATGTCATGTGCTATGCAAATTCACATTTATGATTTTATTATATCTTCACTCAAGCTCTTCAGAAGTCGATATGTCTTAGTGAGTTACACAGCCTGCCAAAATGAACAAAACTGGACAGTTGTAGGTCAAACATCTAAAGGCAAGTCTGTGGAATCCTGAATTTCTTCTAAATTTAGTTAATGTGTTTAGCTAGCCATCTATTTGTATGCTTACTAATTATTCGTTTGGTTATTTGGTCATCATCTAAAGATAGTTACATGAAAGGATTACTGAACTCTCATTCCTTTGAAAAATATGGCAGTTGAGGTAAAATTAATTTTTATGTAACTAATACTTGTAAACAATGAATACACATGTTGTGTTCAGGATGTACAGATGCATTAGTTTGACAAATATTAGAAAAGAATATCACAAGACTTTGGGAAAAATTATAAAATTATATATGCTAATTTTATGGCTCATTTTCTAAAATGAATGCTATTCTGTAGCAGTCAGCTCTTGCAACAATATTCCTGCATGACTAGCTATTCCAAAACTCAGAGGATTAGAGTAATAACCATCTAATTCTACATACATGACTGTGAGTTGGTTGCAAGTGTTACCATCTAGGCCCAACTAGCTCAGCTCCAAGCGGTATGTTGGCCTCATATGTGTTCCATGTGTGTCTAATTCCTCTGAGACCAGTACAACTTGGGATATGTTTGAGAGGAGTGAACAAAAGTTTAATTCTGCCTAAGGTGTGGGATCACAGATCTTTGCTTGTAGAGAATATACGCTGCTCATTGATTAAATATCAATCAAAATCTTCACAAGAAGTTGATGGCTTGTGTGATGCTGCTTGCACTCCTTACAATTTTCCTCCAACTGTCTTCATTGCTTTCAGTGCAGTAAGCAGGTTAAATCTTTGGAAGGCCTAAAGAGGAAATGACTATCCTTGCTGCAGAAAGAAAGTGATTTTTCAGTGAGAGAACTGTTGCCTCTGGCCAACACACACTGGCAGTAACCAACATACCACGTTTAGGAATATGGCTTATGGATGCGTGACCGGGGAGGAAAGAATATGTGACTGGATTAGAAAGAGATGTTGTAAATTTGAGTACTCTCTTAGAACTCTGGCAAAGAAATATGCCTGTTGTGTTTTCTTTTTAAAAATTATCCTTTGAGTTCTGTGGTACCTGTGAGGTTTGTTACATAGGTACACACATGCCTTGGTGGTTTGCTGCATTCATCACCCTGTCATCTACATTAGGCATTTCTCCTAATTCTTTCTCTCCCTATCCCCTCATCCCCTGCTGTCTGTCCCAAAGCCCCCCACTCCCTGACAGGCCCCAGCGTGTGATGTTCCCCTCCCTGTGTCCATGTGTTCTCATTGTTTAACACCCAGTTATGAGTGACAACATGTGGTATTTGGTTTTATGTTCTTGTGTCAGTTTGCTGAGAATGATGATTTAGAAATGCAAACCAAAACCACATTGAGATACCATCTCACTCCAGTCAGCATGGTGATCATTAAAAAATCAGGAAACAACAGACGCTGGAGAGGATATGGAGAAATAGGAATGCTTTTACACTGTTGGTGGGAGTGTAATTAGTTCAACCATTGTGGAAGACAGTGTGGCAATTCCTCGGGGATCTAGAACTAGAAATACCATTTGACCCAGCGATCCCATTACTGGGTATATACCCAAAGGATAAATCATTCTATTATAAAGATACATGCACACTTATATTTACTGTGGCACTGTTCACAATAGCAAAGACTTGGAATCAACCCAAATGCCCATTAATGATAGACTGGATAAAGAAAATGTGGCATATATATACCATGGAATACTATGCAGCCATAAAAAAGGATGAGTTCATGTCCTTTGCAGGAACATGCCTGCTTACAAGCTATTGAAGTGAGGCAATTGAAAATTTAAAGTGAAAAACATAAGGCCAATGGTAGAAGAGATAGACTTTCTGAAACTGCTTTGGAAAATATTGAAGAAGAGCTCAAAAGGTCAGAAAGGTAGGTTTGTTAAAACTGACTGATTACAAAGGACCAAAGAATAATTCGGTTGACTAAGTTTGTTTCCTGAGTCAGCCCAAAGAACACTCTTCTGGCTGAAATGATAAAGAATGTGATAATTGAAGGGGAAACACTTGCATCGTTGTGTAGTCAGTGGTCTCTTCTGTAGGCCAAGTCTAATCATGGGGAACACCGTTATGAAACTGGTCTCTCTATTGTCATTGTGGATTATCAGTTTCCAAAATAGCAGAGGGCAGGTGGCAGCACTTAATTTAGTGGCAAGCTGACCATAACTGTATGATAGACCTTAAGATCAGAAAGACTTTGACAGTAGCTAATAGACCCATGACAATAACTAATAGGCCATGGTGTTTGTAAGGACAGAACAGATGAGCTACCAAGAATTACAGTGCTCGACTTCTGCAACTCAAAACAACCAAGAGCATGTGAGCAGAAAGCTGTGGTCAGATATCACAGCGGAGCATCATAGCCCCTTTCGGTTTTGACCTAATTCAGTTCACAGTCCTAAAAACCACTAATTGAAAGGCAAACCATGACCATTGTGGTAGAAGTCTGACATGCCATACAAACGTATTCAGTAACTATTCATCCAATATATTTTGCCAAATTGATGAAATATATTTCCAAAACTACACAATGGGGGAAAGAGAAATAGAAGTATCATTCTGGAGCCTTTGGATACTAAATGTTAGCTGGCATTGACACTGGAGAACACAAAATGCCATCATAGCCTCTTGTTAAAAGTGAGTTTTTACAATCATAAATGGCAACATGGCCTCCACCCATCTTACGGTGGGTTTCAAAGGCCCACAGGTTTATATAGTGGTCATTTTCCTGGTTCATGAGTACAAAGCCAGGATGAATATAATCACTGGCTGGAAAGATATTCATCTTGGCTGCTTGCCTTATGGAGTATGAGCCATTACAGAAGAAAAGTCCAACAGGGAGCATCTGAAACTATCACCACTGGACAGGTTAGTAAATAATAAACAAAACTTCATCCCAAGTAGAAGCAGAAGAATACATGACACACTCAATTATTTGAAGAATTCAGATGCTTCCCTCAATTATTTAAAACGGTAGAGTCTTTAAAAATTTCAATTCATTGTTACGACTCTTGTAAAAACCAGAAAGACTATGGTTGCTGTTGATGAACTCTCGGAAACGGAACCACATGCAGCCCAGTCACAGCTTCTGTGTGAATGTCGGATCTGTATTAGAGCAGACCAACACAGTCTCTGGTGCTTGGCTTGCTCTGTTGATCTGCATAATGTGTTCCTTCTGATTCCAGTCAAGGAAGAGCCAAAGCATTTACATTTACTTTAGAAGGATAGCAACGCACAGTCAACACATACCCTCTAAGACTATGCTCTGCCCTCATTTCTCAGCATAGTGGCCAACAGGTAAAATAGATTATTTACTTTATGCAAAGCTGAATACTCTATATTCTTTACACCCTGAAAGGACAGCATCTGAATTAAGATAAACATAATTATCTTGACTCTCCAGAGAACATCATGCAGGTATACCATGTTGGTGACAGCACTTTAATTGGACCTATAGAGCAGGAAATGGCAAATACTTCAGGCGGCCTGATACGTTGCAGGCATGCCGGAGTGAAGGTGCAATCCCTAAGCAGATTCCAGGGCTTCACATATTAGACAATTTTATGGTTCAATTATCTGGACATGAGAGAATATTCTATTTGTCCTAGCTGGGAAAGTTCTACTCCATGCTACTATTTGGCCGGGTTTGGCTACTGGCCCTATTTTACTCTTTTTCTCTTACTTTGTGTGTCCAAAGCTGAAGGAAAAAATAGAATCTGGGCATTTTCTTTTCTTTTCATCGTTTGGAGGTTCCCCATGAGGTGAGCAGAAATAAGCTATGCCATTTAAGTCTTCCATACGGCACACTGTGATCTCCGCCTATATTCCATTGACCAAAGCAGGTCAGATGGATATGCCCAACATCACTGGGGTAGAGGAAGGGGTGCTGCGGTCTACTTCTCCAGTGGAAGTTGAAGAGAGGAAATCAGCATTTGCTAAACAATGTATGCCACTCTCCAAAGTAAAGAAATTATGGCATCACATACCTCCTACTACTTAAAAAAAAGTGTCTTTGGTATTCTACTTAAGGGAAAAAAGGTATTTTCTACTTCTGTATTTCTGTGTGCTTGGGGGTATAACATATGCCATCATTGAAACTACTGTTCTCCTTCTTTTACTGGGTGTTTTAGAAAGTTAGCTATTTTTGAGTGGGGCCCAGAGCGTGAAAGAAATCTGTGGTAGGTTTAAGCAGTGCCTGAGTACCTGCTACATCTAATGTAGGTAAAGATGCTGTGTGAAGTCTCTAGCAAGCTCCACTAAGAGAAGAGCAATGCAGGTATGTTGGGTTGTGGAGTAAGATACTGCCATCTGTAGCACAGAATCATTCACAAATAACGAATTCACAAGTCGGCTTTTGTTTCATTATATTGCCTGGTAGATATTGGGTGCCTGATTGTGGGATATGAAGTCACTGCACTGTCAGAGCTGTGCATTCAAGTTGTATTGTCAGCTCCACCAAGTCATATGGTTTTGTTGCACAGCAGCAATACATTTTATGCAATGGTACATTAAGTTGGGAAATCAGTCAGTATAGGGTTTAAAAGAAGGTACACTAACAAATGGCTTGCATCCAACATCACACAAATTTATTGTATTAACGCATTTTCTCAGTGTATACACAGGCGTTATAGGACCTTCCCCACAACTGCATGGTATAGGAGAAAACAAACAAAATCAAGTTGATTTGTAGGTGTGTCAGTGCTATCTGCTGTTGAAAGATAAACATGGATTTCTGCTGCACTATGCTGCAAACAGAATTAGTCCTGAGATACGGTAGTGGGAGAAAATTCTTCAATTTGGCAGACCTTTGAGCAGCGTATTTGGCCATCAACTGTGCAAAAAGGGAGACATGTTTGTAGATGAGGATTTCCAGATTATTGGGCAGTGATTACTGACTTCGGTGGTTGGTCAGGAGCCTGGCATAATCATGATGGAAAGGTTGAAGAAAGAGGTCTTGAGAGGAAACATACGATTGGACCTATGGGAGAGTGCAGGAGGAGTGTAAATACTTGTGCCTGCAGTCAACGTCCAGGGAGCATACTCACTGAAGGACATAAACCAAACACACTGATGAATAGGGAGACTTACCCAGGGTAGGTTAGCCAGTCTTTTCTGTTCTTGGCCACCTGATGCTTGCAAAATGACCCATATCATGGTGGCAGATATAAAGGCTATGAAAGATATAATTAGGTGAGATCCTTCTTACCAAGGTTGGTTTAGCTATTGCCAATGGCAGATGTTTAAACTGACAGTAGCAAAGACAGAAGCTGATTCCTCAATATGATGCAAACCCCAGAAAGACCAATAAGCCGTAGACTGGCAAGTTGAATACATCTCTTAGACCCTGAAAGGACAGCATTTGACCCTTCCTGTCACTGATATATATTTCTGACAAGCATTCCCTTCTCTGCCTACTGCCGCAGCCTACCACTATCTCAGCGTTCACAGAATGTCTTATTTACCTAAGGAGATCTTGTACATCATCACTTCAAAACAGGAAAACAGTTCGATGATGAAGGGCACATAAAAGTGGGCTCCAACAGCCGTATAGGGCACCACACCAGCACCCAGAAACTGCCCGCCTGATCGTTGAAATGGCGCTTTTACAGGCGTCACCCCAGTGCCAGTTTAGGCATGATCTCCCATGAATTTAGAATGCAAGTTTTCAAGATGTAGTTTATACTTGGAATGAACAGCCATTATATAGTGTTGTGTTCCTGATAGCTAGAGTTAGAACTGGGGACTACTGCTCCGCCTGGTTCCTAGGAGGGGAAAAGAAAGGAAGCAAGGTGCTGCAATAAATGCTCAGAATATGGAACTCAGCCTCTTAAGTAGGCTAGAACATAATTTTTTTCACATCTATGTTGAAGGCTAATTGGTCTAGATCAAAATCTGGGCAATGAACCATTGATGGTGGCTGTTAATAAAAATGATAAGAATTATGTACTAGTAATAACTAAAAGGTATGGTAACAACGGCATCACTGGAGATGCAGAACTTGAGAAGTGGAGGAAACCGGGTCGGTGATACTGAGTACTTGCTCCCTTAATAGCTGCGCTATCTTGCCAGAGCAAGTTACATATTATTTCTAAGTCTCAGTTTCCTTTTTTCAAGAAAGGAAGGAAATAGCTCCAATTCACATGTGATTATTTTTGGAATTACATCTTATGAATCAATATTAAATTATTAGCCTATATTTATATACTTCTTAATAAGAAGTAGGTATTGCAGTGGTGATTTACATCTAAATTTACAGTAATAAAATACTTTATAAAGAGAATTACAAAGTAATAAGTTACCACGATATTTAAAGTTTGTCTGCATAGAAATATAAGCCATGTATTCTGCATCTAATTAATAAGCGTCAATTTTGTACAATCCTGTGATACAGTGTGCCCAGCAATCATTCTATCAGCACAGGTGGTCCACAAGCTGCTGATGGAGCCCAAGGCTATCACATATGGCTGTGCAGTTTGTTAATAGCACAAAGGAAACTTGCTGAGGGAACTAGCAAAGGCTGACATCTATCCCCAGTGCTCACCAAGCCACGTACCTTTGGGGAACACTGATCTACTCAGAACAGGGGCGGTGGCGGGGCAGTGTTGAAGTCATTCCAGGGTCTCTATACATCAGTGATGGACTAATAACCTTAGCCCCTTCCCAATGTGCACACTGTTCCATCTGTGTTGTGGCTGGAAAATCGGTGTATTAGGATTTGTTCCATGTTTGCATAGTGTGGAGGTTTGACAGAAAATCCAGGGTAAAAATTTCATCCTAGGTGACTCCATTGACATTTAGCAAGTGTTCTCCTGCAGTTGATGAGAATTGAGACATTAATAGAATGATATTGATTTATGTAAATGAAAACAGGTATGTTATTCCTAGAGTGGTATTTTTAATTTAACTCCATGTGTCTGCTCCAGAATATAGAGACATTTTTTCCCCTTTCATGGATTTCCTAAAAGCAAAGTAGTGATTCTAAACTTTTCACTTAAAAAAGAGAGAACTGTTATTTTTTTAACGGAAAAAAATCTTGCTTCATCAAGAATAACTTTACATGTCAGCAAACGTATCGTCTTTCTTATTTATTTATTTAGGCGTCTGAAGACCAACTATGGAGTTCTTCCTTTTTTTAGCACTGTTGCTTGGCTTTCTGTCCTCTGACATCTAGTCTCTACAGCAGAATCAGGAGATAAATGGTTCTCTAATTTTAAGTTGAAACCCAAATCCATAGTCTCAGATGCTGGTAGCTCCAACAATTTCCTTGCAAATAGGAAGTCTACCACCCAGGTGATTTTCAAAATGAGTTATATTTTATTCTCTAAATGTTAACAAGCCGAGAGTACAGCAGTGATAAAGCCATCTGCTGCCCAGTCTCCCAGAAGAAAGAAAAGCTTGAGAGGAGACACAGTTCTGGGGGACAAAGACAATGAGGAAAAACACTCTTAGGAAGCAATTACTTCATGATTTCACCTTTTGTTGGGATATTTAACAAGTGTCTATTTTGTCACTGTGAACCAGGGATTTTTTCCATGGTAGGGTAAATAGCAGGGTGATGATGCCATGCAATGATAATCTGTGTATGCGGGTAAAGACTTTTAAGCATGTGGAATATGACTTATAGATCACTCCAAGAAATCCACTTGCTCTAAATTTTTTTTTGTCCTTATGTTGGACTGGCAATTATACTAATTTTTGGCAACAACATGAGGTAAAAAAGTAAATTTGGAACTTTAAATGTCTAACTCAACATGAAGCACATATGGAGGTAAAGACACAGTACTTGTGGGACACCACTATCTATAAGTGCAAATTTGGGGATGGATATCTTTAACTGAGAATGAATATATAAACTTGCACAACTGTCACAAGTTTTCAAAATGATAATATACTTTGAACAGACTGAAAATTTAAGGGAATCAAATCAAAGATCTTGACTTCTTAGAATTTATAATCTTAATCAGAATACTAAGAGTATAAATAGATTAAAAAAGGACCTGGGTTTCAGAATTATAATTTTTTAAAATTTCTTAATATTTTAATTGTACTTTAGGTTCTGGGGTACATATGCGGATCATGAAGGATTGCTGCATAGGTACATACATGGCAATGTGGTTTGCTGCCTCCATCCCCCCGTCACCTACATCTGGCATTTCTCCCCATGTTATCCCTTCCCAAATTCCCTACCCACCGCTGTCCCTCCCTTACCTCCCCAAAAGACCCCAGTGTGTGATGCTCCCCTCCCTGTGTCCATGTGTTCTCATTGTTCAACACCCACCTATGAATGAGAACATGTGGTGTTTGATTTTCTGTTTTTGTGTCAGTTTGCTGAGAATGATGGCTTCCAGATTCATTCATGTCCCAACAAAGGACATAAACTCATCATTTTTTATGGCTGCATAGTATTCCATGGTGTATATATTCCACATTTTCCTTGTCCAGTATATGGTCGATGGGCATTTGGGTTGGTTCCAGGTCTTTGCTGTTGTAAACAGTGCTGCTATGAATATACCTGTGCATGTGTCTTTATAGTAGAATGATTTATAATCTTTTGGGTATATATCCAGTAATGGGATTGCTGGGTCAAATGGAATTTCTATTTTTAGGTCCTTGAGGAAGCGCCACACTGTCTTCCACAATGTGTGAACTGTCTCATTATTGGCAGACTGCCTCTGTAGTTGTGGATGCCCTTCCCCCTACTGAGCTGGACCATGCCAGGACCAGCTGCACTTGCTGCAAATCTCCCAATCCAGAGCTTTTCAGATTGCTTGTTTTGTAGGGGTGGTACCCGCTGACCCAGATTGCCAGGCTCCTCGCCTCAGCCCCCCTCCCTTTCAGTTGAATGGCATTCCGGGCATCAGTTGAAATGACTGCCCAGATTTGTGTGAGTTTCTGTGCACCTAACCATGGCACCGGTCGTGCTGAAAACTTGTGGCACTTCTTGGCCTGGAAATCTCCTGGTCTGTGGGCAGTGAAAAGCTGTTTGGAAATGCGATGAACGCTCACCCTGTGTTGTTCTTGTTGGGAACTGCACTCTGGAGCTGTTCTTATTTGGCCATCTTGGATTGCCCCCCGAATTATAAATATCAACATATTAGCAGAACATAAACATATTAGCAGATAGGAAATATAAAATATGAACATATTAGCAGAATATAAGGTTACTATTTATGCCACTTTCAGTTGTTATTTCACAATATTTTTACTGTTTAATATTAGAATAGTTATGTAAGAGTGAATACCTTCTCACTTCTTTTGAAAATAATCTAGAAAAGTCATTTTTCTCTATAATTTCCCCTTATTTGGCAACATAAATGTGTTTTATTTTATTTTTTCTTATTTTTTGGAATTTTGATAGCAACAGTTTCTTTAAACAAAGATTATATTTCTATTTTTAGTAAACGTCAAAATTAAATGGTTATGTCAAAAATAGCTGGTGATAAAAGATTGAGGATATGTTTCTTGACCTGACCTGAGGACCTTCATATCCCTCATTTTTTCCCAACAAATTAATCCTTACCCCTTATATTTTTCTTTCTACGTCTCTGGCAATACATTATATCTAATCTTGAAAGCAAATTCCACAAATATGAGTCTTTAACAAGCTTACTGCTATCACTGGTTATTACAGAGGAAGGCAGGGTCCCTATTTTGTGAGTTCTTGATTTTCATTCACCCTCTTTTTTATCCCCTCAGTTTATTATCACACACTTTGTTTCATAAATGTAATCATTTTGAATAAATGTCAGAACCAACAAGACTGGAGAAAGAAAGAAGCAGGATATTGTGGCTGGAGGAATGAAAAGGTGTAAGGCTGTCTGCTTTGCCTCCGTGGCAATGAAGATGGGTAAATATTTTAAAATAGTCAATACTTTTTTTTTTTTAGTATCACCATACTGTTTACTTCCCTTTTAATGCAGACTTGAGTCGCCGTTCCTCTTGCTTCTTGTTCCAGTGTTATGATTGATAGGGAATTAAGAAGAAGTGTTGCAAATATTCATGCAGTGGATTAAATAAATTGAAAATGGGGACCAGGGCATTCTTTACTTGGCTCTGTTTTCCACTATCTCTGAAATTAAAACTCAGTCATGTAATATTCTTACTATTGAAATTTGAAGGAAGAAAAGGGAATCTTACATTAAATCACATTTAATCAGTTCCAAAGTTTGCTCCATTGTATTTTTTCCTATAAAAAACAATGAGGCACTGCTTTTAAAAAGTCCACATATATTCAGAAGAAATGAAAAATTGTGGAAGATTCAGATTCAGTGTTGAAAAATTAAAATTCTGATTTTTATCTTTAAAAAGGAGGTAAAATAATTAATGAAGGTAACTATAGATATCAGCAGGTTGGTCTCATCTGCACATATATTGGCAAGTTATATCCTTTTAAACATTGGGCATGGCTATAGATCATTTTTCTTCTAAAATAATTATTTCCAGGTATTATGAATACAAAAAAGGGCTTGTAAACTGTTGAATTCTAGCTTCCTAAATATCACCAGCATAATCTGTCCATAAGACAGATCTGAGTTTATTATTTATCACAGTAAGAGAAAAGCCTACCTCAACAGAACTTGGAAAGTGTCTCCTAGGGGATGGGCAGGATTTGTTTTTATTGAGAAGCAGCAGTTTGATACAATGTGGGTCTTTCCTTGCTGGAAGTGAGGAAGATCAATTAGAATTGAGTGATAATCATGATGGAGCACTTGGGAACTGGTAGACACAGGAAAGCAAAGCCTCGGGGCTGGGAGCTCGAAGACTCAGGATGTAAACTGCTGATGCTTTACACGAAAGAGGTTATGCATCTGCGTCTTTCATGAAGTTCCTTTAATAACTTACAAATTTGTTTGCTTGAGCAAGAGTTTTTCAGAATAGCAAAGTTATGTTAATGAAGGCAATGAAAGAAGAAAATCATTTCGAAAATAACTATTTGAAGGAATAGGTGGTTTAAATCCTCAGTGCCCAAGCTATAATTCTATTCACCATTTTTTTTTTTTTTACAAACCTTCCATTATTTTCTTGCAACAACTGGATTATTGTTATAGTTGAAGCTGGCTTTAACCCCATTCTATGGGGCCCAAAGTTATATAAATTTGTGAGCTCTTTTATAGAAAAAGAATACCAAATTATGGAATATAGTAGGTACTTGGTCTTGAACAATTCCTTTACCAATAATACTTCATTACTGTCAGGGTAAATTCATTTCAGAGTAGAATTATATTAGAATACAACAATTAGAATTGTCCCTCTCGGCTGCAACTTCACAGATGTAGAGTCAGGAGCCTCATCTGGGGAGAATGAGGTTGGTTTGGAAAAACAAGACCTGTATTAGTCTTGAGAGAAAATTAATCCAAAGAAAACAAAGACATGGAAAATTTATCGTAACACTGAAGTTCAATAGCAAATTAGAGTGTGCCGGTCCCAGGATAAAAACCAGTGCAACAACAGAGAGCAAAAAGGCGACAGGCAGATCAAACTGGACTGTCAATCAAGATTAGAAAATCTCAAAAAAAAAAAAAGGAGAAGACAATGAATCTGTTATTTGGATAAGTGGTATGAGCTGTGAAGATGAGGAAGAGAAACAGAAATTCCTTCTAACATCAGCTCTCTTTGTGGCTTCATATGCCGTTGTGAACAAGCTCTTGATCCTAAGGCTGTCTTGCCAAGCTCTAGTTTTGATACCTGCATTATGCATCATGACAAATAATGAATAACTTTATCTCGAATTTTAAATGGATTTTCTCAATTTTCATTCTCTTTCATACCACCTTTACAGTTTTGTACATGTCCAGGTATTTCCTGAAGACTGATCAGCTTTGATTAAATCAAAATTGTAAGATACATATTATTTTGCAAACTTTGTTTTAAAGAACACTATCACAGTAAATAGGCAATAACTGTGCATAAATTAAAACAAGGTAAGGTTTTAAAATTTGAGCTAAATCCTGTTTTCTAACAAAGATGCTAATTACAAAGCCTGCTTTGTCTCTCACACAATCAGATTAGCAGGTATTAGTGGCATGTAAATGGCATAATAACAGCACACTGACATTATCTTTGATTTAATCAGGAGATTGGAATATGCTTGAGTAATTTTTGACTGTGTGTTTTAATGTTATTTCATGCATGTCAATTGTATGCACATGTCCCTCCTTGCAGAAAACACTTCAACAGGTAATCTTTATTACCAGGCAATAATGACATGGTGAGATTTTAACCATAGCCTAAAATGGTGTATTTCCTTTCATGCTTTTAGCCCACAGGCTGCGAGAGATGTAATTTTCCATGGGCTAACAAAATAAGTAGTGTTAAATCACAGACATTAATTTTGATTTTATACTTCAATGATGCATTTCTCTGAACACAGCGTTGCCAGTGTTTCAGTACATTCAGGCTACTATAACAAACTACCATGAAGTGGGTAGCTTACAAACCAGAAAATTTATTTCTCTAACTTCTAAAAGCTGGGAAGTCCAGGGTCAAAAGACCTGTAGATTCAGTTTGGTGAGTGACGGCCTCCTCACAGATACTACTGTCTGTGTCTTCACACAGAAGGGGAAAACAAGTTCTCTGGGGTCTCTTTTATAAAGGCACTAATTCCATTTATGAGGGTTCTGCCCTCATCATGATCCTGTTTCTGCCCAAATGTCCCACCTCTGGATACCATTGCCTTGGGGGTTAAGATATCAACATATGAATTTTGAAGGTATATAATCATTCAGTCCACTGTAGCCAGGGAGGTTAAGACTAATCTGATAATAGAGCCTTACCTCTGTCTTTATATGGCACAAAAGTCTACAAATATTTATTGTGCACCTATTACATTGCAGGCACTGTTCTATCCATAGGTATATAGATCGCAAAATATAAAACTGGAAAACATTCCTTCACTCTATGTGACATTGAAAAACCTGTACCCACTATACAAATTGATTACAAGAAATGTAAATTGAATGAATAAAACACATTATAAAAATGTAAAGATAATACACACTTATAAAAATATAAGGATAATACACACTTATAAAAGCATTTATACATATAAGTACACAAATATATATATATATATACAAATAATAAATAAGTAGATACAAATTAAAAATGAAAATCAATAGAAATATAAAGGTAGACATCACACCAGATACAACCCAATATAATTACCATTTACTGCCATGGTGAAGACTGGTATCTACCTAAATTTTGTCCAATCTATAATATTTCAACCATTATCTTCTATTAGCCCCATCCTCATGATCTTACATGCTGATTGATGTAATCTACAAAACACATCTGCCTGTTCAAGGTTTAGGCACATTGACCAGTGATGGAAGGACAATTAAATGCTTAAGCCTGTATCTCGGTACACTAAAAAATTTGATCCTAGAATCTTTGCTCCTACCTTTCTCCATCTCTCAAGATTTCATAGAATATAAGCTCTTAAAGCCAGGGACTCTTTCTTACTCATACTTTTATTCCTATAAGTAGAAAGTAAAGCTCTTGTCGCATTATAGGTCATCAATAATTATCTTTTAATAGAGGAGTGAAGGTAAGACACACATCCGTGTAAACTAAATGAAGTGTAAACTCAGTATGGCTGATAGAATGAACTATTTAGGCCTTGTTAAATTTCGAATGCTCAAGAATTTAGAAAACTGAATAATTTTTAGTTCCAAATGTTCACTTCAGAATCTCCAAGCTATGGAGACGTTGCCCTTGAACATCAAACATTGTACCTCTCTAGGTCACAGTGCTACCAAAGCAGTTGGTAAGTATAGTATACTTTTATTTTTATATGCTATTTTTTATAATATGTGTTTAACTTAAGAGAAGAGAGAGTAGCCAGATGGTATGAAGCCTAGGCCTTCAGAAGAGTCCTGCCATGGAAATAGACATGCCCTAGGACTGCTAACCCTATAGCTTGGTCTAATTGCTCAATACCTATGCCTTGGTCAAGATGCTTTTCTTTCTTGTCCCAGGATGGTATGGTTTAGCCTATGAACTGAAGGTTATTCACTCCAGTTGAGTCACGTTGTTCTGAACTTTGCCTTTTCCATCTGGTTGTGATTTGAGACGTAATTTCTCACTCTGATCTTATCTTGAAGTGATGCTCTGATCCGCTTCCTGGCTCCTGTCTTCTATAACCTAGTTGCTGGCTTGAGCTTCTACATCAGCATTTGACGCTTCATCTTGCAGTTTTTTGTTATACAGACGACCTTGTCTCTTAAACCTCATGAGCCAGCCTCTACCGGCTTCAGACTTTTCTTCTGCAGCTTCTTCACCCCCCTCATCCTAGGCCCTCGTCTAGGATTGGGATTAGGCTTTGGCTCTTAGGAATGTTGTGGCTGGTTTGACTTCGATCCAGACAACTCCAATTTAGTTCACATAAGCAATAAGGCTGGTTTGCATTTTTATCATTGTGTGTTCACTGGGGTATCACTTTTAATTTTCTTCAATAGCTTTTCCTTTGCATGCGCATCTTGGCTAACTAACTGGCATATGAGATTTAACTTTCAACCTGTTTCAGCTTTTGACATGCCTTCCTCACTAAGCTTAATCATTTCTACCTTTGGGCTTAAAGTGAGAGATGAGTGACTTTTCCATTTACTTGAACACTTAGAGGCCACTGTAAGGTTGTAATTGACTGAATTTCAACATTGTATCTTAGGGAACAAGAGGGCCTGAGGAAAGGGAGAAACAGAGGAACAGTCTGTTAGTGTAGCAGTTGGAATACACTCAACATTTAGAGATTGTTTGCTGTCTCATAAGGCGCAGTACATTGTGCCCCAAAACAATTAAAATAGTAACATCAGCGATCACTTTTCATATATCACTGTAACATACATGGTGATAATAACAAAAATGACTGAAATATTGTGAGAATTACCAAGAGACGACACACAGACATGAGTGAGCACATCCTGTTGGAAAAATGGTGCGGATACAGTTACTTGATGTAAGGTTGCCACAAATCCTCAATTTATAAAAACTACAGTATCTGCAAAGAGCAATAAAGGGAAGTACAATAAAACGAGTTATACTTGTAGTGTTTTTTTTTTCTTGGTTCTAATCTCCTTGATGTTTTCCCACTGTATAGAAAGATATAATTTGATGTTAACTGTTGACTTCAGAATGTGTTTGCTTCATAATCCCATCCTCAGAGATGTCCTTTGTAGATTTGATTGCTGACATTTACAACAATCTTTGAACTAAGGTTAATGTCAGATAAAAGAATTTAACGTGAGATCCCAACTACTGAGACTAAGTATTTTAGAGCTTTCTTTTCTCAGAGAACACAACCACAGAATTTTGGTATCTTGTTTCTACAGAAAAAAGAGACACTTAAGAGATCCACAGTTTTGGGGAAAGACACCTTTTGTTTTAAAAGTTTATTTCTTCCTAAGAACATTCTCTTAGCCTTTGTAAATTCTCAACATATATATATATACTGAATTATATATATATATATATATTTCTTTTTAGGTGGCTTTTACTCATGCTTTCAATGTGCAATCAGACACATGTAACACTGAATTCATTTGGATAGTGTTTTTTTTTTTAAATTTGCTGAAGAATTGCTTTATTCATTTATTTTATTAATATTATTTTAAATTGACAATTTTATATATTAATGGGATATACTGTGATATTTTGAAATGTGCATGCAATGTAGAATGATTAAATTAAGCTAATTAACATATCCAGCACCTTGCTTAGCTATCTTTTTTTTTTAATGGGGAGATATTTAAAATTCACTCTCTTACTTTGAAATATACCGTACATTGTTTTTTGACTGTAGTCACCCTGCTGTACAAATATATCTCAAAAGTTATTTCTCTCTTCTATCTGAAACTTTGTTCCCTTTGATCAATAATCTTCCATTTCTTCTCTCTTCACCCCTCCGCTCACTTGCTGGAAGCCATCATTTTACTTGCTACTTTTATGAGTTTAACTGTTAGATTCCACATAAAAGTGAGATCATGTGGTATTTCTCTTTCTGTGCTTGGATTCTTTCACTTGCATCATGTCCTCCAGCTTCATCTATTTATTAACAAATGACAGGATTTCTTTATTTAAGACTGAACAGTATTCCATTGTGTATATTTACTACATTTTCTTTTTCTCTTTAGCTCTTGACGGACACTTAGATTGATGCCATAGCTTGATTATTGTGAATAATGCTGTCATGAATATGGGTGTTAGGTAGCACTTGGAAATATTGATTTCAGTTCCTTTGAATATATACCCAGCAGTGGAATTACTGGATCATATGGTTGTTCTATTTATACCTTTTTGACCATCTGAATACTGTTTTCCATAATGACTATGCCAATTTACATTTTTATTAACAAGGTACAAGTGTTCCCTTTTCTCTGTATCCTTGCCAACACAAGTCTTTCATCTTTTTTTGAAAATAGTCATTCTAACAGGTATAATGTGACATCTTATGTTTTTAATTTGCATTTCTCTAATGATTAGTGATGCTGAGCTTTCTTTTTATATACTTATTGGTCATTTTTATTTTTTCTTTTGTGAAATGTCTGTTCAAGTTCTTTGCCCATTTTAAAATCAGCTTGTTTCCTTGATATTGAGTTGTTTGAACTCCTTGTATATCTTTATATATTAACCCTTATCAGATGTATGACTTGTAAACATTTTCTCCCATTCTGTGTGTTGTCTTTTCACTTTGTGAATTGTTTCTTTTGCTGTGCAGAAGCTTTTCAGTTTAATGTAATTCCATTAGTCTGTTTTTGTTGCCTGTGCTTTTGGGGTCATATCCAAAAATATTTTTCTCATGCCCATATTCTGGCATTTTCCCACATATTTTCTCTTAGTAGCTTTATGGTTTCAGGTTTTATGTATGTCTTAAAACCATCTTGATTTGATTTTGTGAATGGTGTGAGAAAATGATCCACTTTATGTCTTCTGCATGTGGATGGCCAGTTTTCCCAACAGAATTCATTGAAAAGACTATTCTTTCCCCACTGTGTGCTTTTACCCTTGTTAAAACTCAATTGACTATAAATGTATGGCTTTATTTTTGGGTTATGTGTCCCATTCTATTGGCCAGTGTGTCTGTTTATGTCAATGCCATGCTGTTTTTATTATAATCACTTTATAATATGTTTTGAAATCAGGGAGTGTGATGCTGCTACCTTTTTTTTTCCCCACAAGATATTTTGACTATTTGGGTCTTTTGTAATTTCATACTAATTTAAGGAATTTTTCATTTTTGTCAAAAATGACATTGGAATTCTGATAGGAATTGTATTAAATCTACAGATCATTTTGGATATTATGGATGTTTTTATAATATTAATTTTTTGTTTCTTCAATTTCTTTCATCAGAATTTTATAGTTTTCAGTATGCAGGTCTTTTACCTTCTTGGTTAAATTTTTTTTCTTTTTTTTTTATTATTGTACTTTAGGTTCTGGGGTACATGTGCAGATCATGCAGTATTGTTGCATAGGTACACACATGGCAATGTGGTTTGCTGTCTCCATCACCCTGTCACCTACATCTGGCATTTCTCCCCATGTTATCCCTCCCTGACCTCCCCACCCTCCCCCGCTGTCCCTTCCTTGCCTCCCCACTGTGTGATGCTCCCTTCCTCCCATGTCCCTATATTCTCATTGTTCAACATCTGCCTATAAGTGAGAATATGTGGTGTTTGATTTTCTGTTCTTGTGTCAGTTTGCTGAGAATGATGGTTTCCAGAGTCATCCTTGTCCCTACAGGACACGAACTCATCATTTTTTATGGCTGCATAGTATTCCATGGTGTATATGTGCCACATTTTCCTTGTTCAGTCTATCATCGATGGGTATATGGGTTGGTTCCAGGTCTTTGCATTGTCGTTTTCTTATTGTTGTTGCTATTGTAAATGGGATTGATTTCTTAATTTCCTTTTTGGATAATTTATTATTAGGATATAGAATCACTACTTATTTTGTATGTTAATTTTATACCCTATGACCCCACTGAATTCATTAATCAGTTCTAACAGTGAAGTCTTTAATGGAGTCTTTAGGTTTTCTGTATATAAGTTCATGTTTTCATCAACTGGAGACAATTTAACTTCTTCCTTTCCTATTAAAATGTCTTTTATTTCTTTCTCTTGCCTAATTGCTCTGGCCAGGACTTCTAGTAATCTGTTGAAAAGAAGTGGTGAGAGTGGGCATTCTTGTTTTGTCCCTGATATTAGAGGAAAAGGTTTCAACTTTTCATCTTTGAAGCTGTTGCTGGCTACTGGTTTGTCATATATGCCCTTTACTGTATGGAGAAACATTCCCACTATACTTAATCTGTTGAGAATTCTTATCAGAAAGCAATGTTGAATTATGTTCATTTTGTTAATGTGGTGTAATAAATGTAATATTCCATATGACTTCCATATTTTGAATTATCTTTGCATCCCAGAAATAAATTCCACTTGATCATGGCAAATGATTCTTTTAACCTATTGTTTTAATATGACCATTTTGTGTTCTTTTAAATCATTTATTTAGTTTTCTCCATGAGGACGGAAAATGAATTGAGAAAAGAAATACAAATGAACTCTGGTTGCATATAATGTGAACATAATACATAAAATTTGAGAAAATCATTAGAATTTTAAAATAGAGAACCTGTATGGCAGAGTGGAAAGGTATCAGACAGGTTAGAAAGAACTTTGTGTAGGAGAGTGTGATTTTCACTGGACTAAAAGTACAGGATGGTATGATGGAATAGGCATTTGTCATGTGCAGTAATTATGGATATTGACAATATTAATGGACATTAAGTGATAGACTTATAGTCTAACTATTTTGTAGGGAGAAGGTAGAAGCAGTGTTTGGCTAACATTTATTGAGAGTTTAATGAACTCAAATTTCAAGCTGAATGTTGGTCTCTATAAAGTTATTTTTTTTTCTGTGTTGGGTTCTCTTGCTGATGGCAACATCTAATATATGGTTTAAAAAGAGTGGGGAGTTGAGAATTTCTGTATAAAAGAGGCTTATGTGTATCTTCCTCGTTGGGACAAGTGGGGCACTGGTCTTGAAGCTCAGTTTACATGATGGACATGCTACTTTTACTTACTGTCTATATTTGCTTGGATACTGGTATGTGTTTGGGGGTTCTTATGAAGCCTATGGCAGAAGCTAAATCTCCAGTACTTACCCTTTCTTGTTAACCATGCTGAGGTACCTGATTGGTTACTGAAGAAAACATTTATTGCCAACTAAATTTAACATCTAGACTAATTCTCCTTACAACATACAAGACAGTCCTTTTTTTTGCATAGTTCTGATATGAACAGATTTTATTTACCATGATTTAGTTCACTTACCCCTAAAACCACAGTTCAAATTTCAATACTCCCTTATATTTACTGTGAGAAATTGAATAACATACAGAATTGCTGCTTCTTACATAAATCACTATGTAAAAAACAGATGCATACTATGATCGGTGATGAATCTTGACACTTTTTTCAAGATCTGTTGGTGACTGACCACTATGCATTTGTTATCACTTCACACTCAGAAAACACTGCTACCGTTCTTTTGCCTTCTTCTCACCCCTTATACATTCAGAAGCTATTTTACAAAGATAGATCATCCAAAGAGGGAATTGGCCAATAAAGCTGAAAATGCAGCGAAGAAACAAACAGTGATCATGCTGGATGTAGAATTAGAATCTTATGCAAATTGAGTTCTAGAAGAAATAGCTTAAGGGACTCTAGAGCCGCTGAGTCAAGGCAAACTAATCAACATAAATGAGTTGTGGTGAAAGGATGAAAAGGTCTCAGAAGAATTGATGCTGGCAAAAACCCTTCACTTTAAAGGTACTCTGGAGATATTTACTGACACTGAAAGTGAAAAGGATAAAATATTGGAAGCGGATCAAAACTTGGGAGTGTAACAATTTTCCAAATCATAGAGATATGTTTTAGAATATACTCCACATTGTCAGTTAAACCATGAGAACACAAACCTTGTTTATGCTATTCTTGACATACATTTATTTAAAAAACCTACTTTTATTCTTAATGTTTCTAATGTTTTAAATCACAGAGTATAAAATAAATATTAATTATGCTGTTTTTCAATGTCATTATATATCCATAGCCCAGAGTAAGAGAGTTTTTAATATTTTGACCAGTATTTTTATGGATCATGTCTCATTTATAATGTTTCCCATTTTTTAGTAAGATCACTTAGCCCTGTTTACTTACACAGTCATTTTTCTGATACTGCATTACTGTTTACAGTGATGATGGCCTGTACTTTAAAAATCCATAAATACCGGCTAATGTCAAGTTTACATTATATTACAAATTAAGGCTTTTGTTTCTAAATCAAATATTAATAACTGATGTTAATGAGTTGGAGATTGACAGGTAAATATCTTAAAGAAAATCTATTTTTATACCCCTATATTTTACAAGTCGTGAAACAAATTACTATGCTTTACCTTGTAGAATACATTGAACAAAACATAATTAATTATGTTCTTTTATCCTTGCTGTTTCCTAACATATTTTGGTTAAATAATTTGCTTTCACTTATGCACAGTTTTAAAACACTGGTGAGCTTTTATAAAAAAGGACAACAAATAAATGTATGCACTTAGTAATATTTCTCCATGTGTTCTGTAACACAAGCTTTAGTGGCAAAATATAATTAAGGGATGAATACAAAAGACAGCGATTTTTGCTGCCCTCTGAAAATTATCCTGTTCTACCACTTTTACTGAAAGCACACATTTGAATTCTGCTTAGGATTTTTTAGATTTATTTGGAGAGTCAATGAAGCAAGCCCTAAGTCTGAAATTCATTCTCTTTGAAACCCTGTGTTTCTCCTTTTTCTACAGAGGAAAGGGACTGGGATCAGCAATATAACCCTCTTTTTATCCAGGGCTAGGCAGTGCTTTTCATTTTCCCTAATTCCAAGCCTGATTTCCAAGATGGAAAAACAGGAAAACCTAGAATTTGAGTAATAATTCTGTAGTCCACTAGAGCGACCTCCCTGCAGAATGGTTTTTTCCTATGTAATTGTCCCTGGCCTTTGGACTCCGTCTTACGAAGCATGTAAACAGTAATGGGAGCTCTTCCCTTCAGTGAAGTTTCTGCACATCTTTGTCAGGAGCCATGGTGAAACTTTAAGGTATTTATGGGTTTACAGTTATAAAAGATAACTGAATTTAAATTCTCAATATAAGTATGTTTCATTAAATATCTGAGACATATTTGTAGACAGGTTTCAGGTTTCTTTTTACCATGCCTTGGATTGTTTGAGTAAAACAGGAATATATTCTGTAATCAATTTATACTGATTATTTTACTTGCTCATTTGAAAACACAGACAATGGATGGTGAACTTGAACTGCAATAAATGTATAAGGTCTCTTTCTCTCTCTCTCTCCACATTTAT
Organism: Cheracebus regulus; assembly: GCA_963574635.1. Lineage (NCBI taxonomy): Eukaryota > Metazoa > Chordata > Mammalia > Primates > Pitheciidae > Cheracebus > Cheracebus regulus. The sequence goes on from CAUYQU010100762.1 coordinate 119,617, forward strand.
ATATATAATACATATATAATGCATATTATAAAACATATATATAAGCTAAAAGTATAGTCTTAAAATATAAGCAAGTGAACACTGTAGTTAATATTTACTTCCAAAAATGAATCATGTTAGTTGAAAAAATTAAAATAGTTGAATTCTTTAGTTTTAAATTCACTTTAATTAATTTAAATTAATCTTACTGAATTGAAAATAAATGAGGCATTCACTTAACAAACAAAGTTTAAATGCATCATTATCTCATACTTTAAAAATAAATTAAATCCTATAATCATAAGCTTTATGATTACAGGTTAGTATGAAATAAGCTTTAGGAAATATTCTCATCTAAAATCAAAATTTGAGAAAAATAATTTTACAAAACTGGATCTGTATTTGCAGCTTTTGAATTCAAATTTTGAACTGCTTTTGCAGTAAGTGTCACAGCCAGGTCAAAATCATACTTTTTCAGCTATTTTTCAGAGTCAAAAGAAAGTTGAGACCATCTTAAATTTACTTTAGGACTTTGGACTACAACAAACATTTGATTTCTTGCTCTGTTTTTGAAAAATATTATGCCTTTTTGATTATTTGAGACTTAGCAATATTCATACTTCTGGTTTTTCCATGCCCCTGTTAAATTTCCCATTCTTTATTTTGCTGGCCTCATTTCTCAGCTTCTGAAAAGCTTTGTGACAGATTGCTTGTAGTCCATCAATATTCAGTCATCTTTTTTTCCATAGTAACAGTTGTAATTGGCCACATGTTTGTCTAGACTAAACACTTCATTTCTCAGGCTTCCATGCATCTGGATACAGATATTTGATTATTATCAGTAGAAAGCAACAGAAGTGCTTTGAGCCATCATTAGGTCCTTTTTTTTTTTTTTTTAAATGGAATGAGCATGTGCTTCTTAATTCCTTTCTTTCTTCTCCGTGTCTGGTAGTTGATATGAAAAGGCATATCTCACTTGGACCCCAACAAGGAAATTACATGTTCAGGGATGACAGTGCCACTCTATTTGCCTGGGACATTTATTGCTAGGTTTTAACATAAGAAAAAAATAAACTTCTATTTAAACAACTAAGTATATCACCACTGTTTAAAGCAGCCTAACCAATATCCTTATATATGTACCAAATATTTGACTATAACTTTACTTCAGCCCTTGGGTAGAACCTCATAGGTTTACCTTCTTGGAATTTAGCAGATCTGAGGTTTACAGAAAGGAAATTCTTTTTCTTTAAGTACTATCTTTTTTAATGCTTGCTTTGAATTAAAAAAGAATATGGTCTGAATATGGAAAAAAATTGATCAGTTAATTGGCCACCACAATTTTCACTGCCATTTAGGATAACCTCTTGGGGTTTTACATTTCCTTTTTCTTCCCTTGATAAACATTCATGTTTCCTCTGGCAGATACACGTGTTAATGTGACCGAGCCCCTGATTTATAACAAAATGACCCAGTAGATAACTCCTGCCACAATCTCCTTCAGATTCTTCCCTAATAATTAGAAACTTTGAACAGCTGTCTAAAAGAGAAAGGTGTTGATGCTTGGTTTGTGCATTATTTCCTTGGATTGGTGAGTTTCCTTTGTCATCTCCCACTAATTACTTGGTTTTGGTGACTTACAACTACGTCAGAATGAACATGTTAAAGACCTAATTATATGTTTTGTGATGCATAGGAAATCTTAGCTCTCTTTGCATGATGTGTGTATCTTTTAGCAGTGGTGATGCACTCTAACGTGCTCTCACATACCATCTCCTAAGAGAGATGGGCTTTCTAGGCAGGTATCCAAGTACCTTTACATGCTGCTGTATTTCTTCAACAGAAAGATGACTGTTGCTGTTCTTGTTCTTTCATTTTTCCTTTCTTACTTTGCTTATTTTACATATCTTAGTCTTTTATTTTGTATATCTTACATGATTTTAAGAAATAGACATTGAAATTTCATTGACATTAGCATGAAAGAAGAGATATTTTCAACTTTCAGAACAAGTTTCATGACATCAAATTTAATATGTCTTAAATCTTAGATGATAAATTAGTATGTGTAAAATGAACATGTGAAAAAATAGAAATAAACCCAAATATATTCTTATGTCTACAATTTTTTAAAAAGGAAATGAAATACCTGTCATACAAATGGCACTATTTTTTAAATATTGTTCTTCTAATAAAAGGATGGGAAAATATTTTGTGGGTTCATATTTAATTTTTCCTTCAATTATCAGACCTCCCATGTTTGAACATTATTATAAGATCAGAATAAATTAAAAGGGGTTTGATGTAAAGGATTCCAAAGCCATATGCAGTAAGGAGCAACATTGTCAAGGATATTTTGTGCTATCTCAGATAAGAACAGCATTTCCTATTCCGTGTTGTCTGATGTTTCACATGTAAAATGTGTTACTTTTTTGGTTAGCTCCTACTTTAATTGTAGTTTAAAGGCTTTCCAATCTTTTACCGTTTTGTAGTATGGAAATCTAAAACAATAAAGTAGTAGTAAATTTGTATGCTTTTATTTCAAGTTAATGGCAGTATGGAAAATCAGAGTAATCATTATATGAAATTGGTCATTGCATTTCTGAATCCTTATTTTATATAAGTTATTAAAAACATAAAAATGTTAGACTAGTATTTTTGTAATCTATAAATATTATTTCATCCAATCCTTATTTCTATGTGTTAAATGATATTATCATAGCTATTTAAAAGCAGAAGACCCTCATTTATTGGAAGAGAGAGCTAGAGTTTAGATGTTCAATTAACTAGAACTACATAATTAAGAAATAACTAGGTCCGGATTTGAACACAAGTTTTTCTTGCTCCAATGACTGCAGATGAGTATGAAATGATACACCACAGGACTTTAACCAAAGTGTTGTTTCTTTGTCTTCCACAATGAGTACAGAAGAACAATTGCTATCATTTACCTCTTTTTTTTTAAAAGCCCAGGGCATAGTGAAATACCTAGTACTTTACTCAATAAATGTGTTAATTGAATGTATGCATGAAAACTCAAATGCACAGATGAATGATGAATATGTTGTGCATGAATAACAATAAATCATTTCAGATTTTGAAATTGTTTTTAGAATCATTATTGGATATCTGGTTATATTTCAATTGTGATAGTAGTTAAACCCACTTATCTTATTTAAGGAATTTCTACTTTTGAGATTAGCCAAGCCCACTTTAATATCAACATCTGTGATTTAGATTCTGAGACCTAACAGATTGAAAAACTTTTAACTCTGTTTATGCAAGTTTTATTGAGTGCAAAATATGAACAGGAGTTATGATTGTTAAATCTCTGTAAATTACATGGAATGCAAAACGTGTTATAAACTCAGGCAGGAATCATTCAAGATAATTTTATGGTGTTGGTACAGATAAAGTGAGCGTTCTTATAAAACTTCTCCAGTTACCATAGTAAGAGAAGGTGAGGAAGCAGTGTGAAGAATATTTTATACTCAGGGAAACTCATACTCCCTTGCAAAATGTTCAGATGATTTAGATAAGCAGTCCAGATTTATGAAATTGTATGCATTTTCAATGATTAAAAGTATTTCTTAGAAAAATGGTCTTTCTCAAATGGTGCTTACTAGATGCCAAGCTTCTCAACTTCTGGGATAATAAAAAATGTATTTATAAATTGCAATAGCTAAATATTACAGGCTTTATTTTTTAGCTACATGAGTGCTATAAAAATGTCACTAAAGTGTCCCTTACTAGAATATTTTAATAAACACTCAGCAGATGATTCCCCAGCACCAGCCTTAGAGATTTACAGAAGAGATGATTACAGGTGTGGTCTGGAGACTATCTCTTATGCTGCTGCTGTTAACATTGGTGTTTTGATTTTGGCTAAACTCATGTCACGCTGCTCCAAGATCACAAGCTTCACTGCATGGTTTCTGCCTGTTTAGTGTCAATTACGCTGGGTATAAGTTGTTTTTACTCTTGTGCCAGATGTGAAATGGGCATCATAACTACTTCTCTCTTTTCTCCCAGTTACTAGCTCTCAGTGCAGTGTGGTGACCACACCTATTTTTTTTTTCTGACAGGAAAGTAAAAACCCAAAAAGTTTTATGCTGATTCACTGTTAGTTCTTCTTTTCTATTTGTTTCTGCATCAATCAGGGAAACAGTTCAAATTTATCCATATAAAGTTTATACTCTTGCCCTGTTACACAATCTTAGCCAGATTAAAATATTTTCTTCCGAATATATAGCAAATCTTTTGGAGAAGAATATGCAGTTGAATAGTCTTTTAACAAAAGATGTATGCTATCTCTTTAATATGGGACAAATCGTGTGTGTCGGTGTGTGTGTGTCTGTCTGAAACCTTCCCCAGAAATATCTGGGCATGATAAATGAGTTAGTTGTAGGACGGCTTTCAGTTACGTCCTGTCTGTCTCATACCACGCTGTGGGAATCAGCACTTCGTCAAGAGGCATCAGGAAGATATGACAATCCTTTACGTTTTAATCCCTTATTTCCAAAGGCAGTATGAGTGACATCTCCATCTCTTCTGAGCTTCCAGCATGCTTCCATGATTTCTAGTACTACCCCTCATGTTCTTACTCACTACTTAACTCAGATTCAGAAATGTGATCGGAAGCGTGTCCTTTTTATCTGGATTAATGTCTTTAAGTTTTTATTTAATGTCTGCCATGAGCTCAAGGGCAGAGGGACAGACTTTTTCTAATCATTCCATGAAAAATAGAATATTTTGGAGAATCAATTTGTCTGCCTAGGTCTTCACTATGTTTCAAGCACATACAGCAGTGCCTGCCTTAATAGGCATTGAATATTAAATTAATGAATAAATGAATTAATGGAATTAGACCTAAGAGAAGGAATTACATGATTCAAATATCTATTAGTATCTTGTGATAACCTAGTGTTCTGCTCCATTAAAGAGCCATAAGGCAGGTAGAGTCTAAAAGCCATGAAATCTGCCCCACTGTGAAATTCTGAGAACTAATTATAAATCTTTCCTCTATGTCCTCACCCACTATTCCTTCCTTATTTACCAATTTCCTCTTCTGTTGATAAAATCTTTGTTTAGGGTTATTATCACTTTATATTAGACTAGTTTCACACTTACATATTTTTGAGCAAGCACCTCTTTCTTTCATCTATTTCAGTTGACTCTCTTTTTCATTTGTTTAAAAATAATCTGTTGAATGTATGTGTTATTGATCTGTAATTGGAGAGGCAGCATGTGATAGAAGTAAAGAGCACAGGTGGCGCAAGGTGGCGGAATAGAAGCTGACGCCATCCATCCCCATGACTGGAATACCAAACTTTAATGTCTGTCTGCACACAGGAACACGCTGTCACAAGAACCAAAAATCAAGAACAATCTCAGCCACAGTGGGATAGAGCAACAGGAAGGCTCTTGAGCCCCCCCAGGTCCAGATCTAGGCTCCTGTACAGCATTAATGGAATCTGCCCTGGGGAGGGGAGCCCACTGTGCAAGGGTTAGTACGAGGCTTGGCAGGATTCACCAAAAGCAGATGGAAAAGCCTTGGGCTTTAAGCAAACATCAGGGGTGCTTTTGAAACAGGAAAGGTTCCCTTGTCTCCCTCAGAGGGCATGCAATGGGGGTGTGGCTTGCTCCTTCAGTGCCCTCCTGCTCAAACCTCTAGGGGAGTGCACAGATGGACAGGCCATGGCAGTGTCTAGGGGAGTGCACAGATGGACAGGCCATGGCAGTGTCTAGGAGAGTGCACAGATGGACAGGCCATGGCAGTGTCTAGGGGTGTCTAGCCCCGAAGCCCATTGAGTGTGTGTTACAGGTGCTCTCTTAGTTTGCCATCTATAGGCAGCTTGTGTTAACCAGCTCAGTTAGACCCTCTACCCTGTCCCATGGACAGAGGGCTTTCTGTATCCTGGGTTCTTGCCTTGGTGTACAGGGAGAATTGCATCACAGATGGGCTTGGAGAATGAGTGCAAAGTTTGATTAAATGGAAGTGGCTCTCTGCCAATAGGGGAGCCAGAAGGGAGATGGCTTCCCTCTGGAGTTGGGCCCCTCTGTGGCCCTGGCTTTGCTCTGACTGCCCTGGCCAAACTCCGCCTGGTATGGCTGGTCAGTGGTCTGCTGCGCGCTGGTGTCTGTAAGTGTGCTCTTCACCCGGCATGATCCCTCGATGTCCTCTCGCCGTTCGTCTACTTGAGTCTTCCCTGATGTGCTCCTCTCGATGTCTGGGCGCCTGTGTGTCGTCCACGAGGGTCTTGGGGTCTTACAGGTCCGTGGAGGTGAAGCCCCAGCCAGGGACTATGCCTTTCTCTCCCAGCCCTTCCCTGCACCCCTCCTGTATCGTTACCCACCCTGAAGAGTTATAGCCAATTGCCATTAGAATATGAACCACGACTGATCTTAGCTGCTTCCTGCTGACAAGGGTCATTGTTTTGGTGAAAACGGCAGTCAGACTCCTCTCAGAGGTCTAAGAGTTCTTAGCAAAGAGGAGCCATCATCTGAAGCTCTGGTGGCCTGGTCATTTGGAGTTTAATAAGAGAAAAAAAAACAAAACAAAATAAGTTTTATAAGTTTAATTATGCATGAGTTAAACATGTGTATTATACAAAAAGAGAAAAAGAACTTAGTGCCAACGATCACAGAGATAAGAAGTGAAATATACTAACGACAACATTGTATGTACCCCAAGCTGTTTCACCCAGGTGAAAGAAGGTAAACCTGTGTGGGAGCAGATACACTTTAGCAGAGAGATAACTGTCCTTTCCATATCTTTAGCAGTTGACAGGTGCACCCTGAGAATACCTGCATTTTCTCTTTCCCAGGCCTCCCTATCTCTATCGTAAAAGACAGAGGTAGCCACTTTCAGGAGGTCCCCTAATGTACTTTCTGGCCCCAGGGCCCATTTCTGCAACTTCCTCCTGATACTAGGGGAAGAGAAGGCTGAGTAATAAATGTATCCCTTATGATTAGTTGTCCGTTGACTGACTCAGGAGATAAAAAGATCTGCTTTACCAAGTCCTCTTAGCCTTTCAAAGAAGGCAGTGGATTTTTATCAAAACTCTGATTCATCATGGACAACTTAGTATAATTGAGAGGCTTGGTTCCGTCATATCCTATGCAAGCCCTCACTTACGCAAACCTGAAAGCGTCTCCTTATCCAGTCTTCCAGCTCATCATTGGGATGCCATTTAGGGTCATCCATTGATACTGTTTCTCTTCCAGTTGGATAATATGTGCCCCCATCCCTGATGGTATATGTGATACAAACCTCATCCCCAAACCTCTGTCTGTTGCAGAGCAGCCTGTTTCTCCGTGTCTGTCAGGATCTGATTCAAAAGTAAAGGTCTCTCCAGGAGAGTTAGAATATTTCGAAGAAATTCTGGAAAGCCTCTGTGTATCTATCAGGGTCATCTGAGAACTTGCCAAGATCCCCCTCAATTGACTTTAAGTCCTGTAGGGAGAAGGGGACCTGGACCTCACTGGGCCCAAATTCACTGGGCATCTATTGGAGGCACAAGAGTGAAACGGGCTCATTTAGATTGAGGATTTCTAGAAGGGGGCAAGTGACAGGCTGAAGCTGGACAGGGAAGTTGGGGTGGACCCGGCGGAGCAGGGCTGGAAGGAGCTGGCCCTCTGCTGGGGGTGCCTCTGGGACTCATATCTTTAATTCCCTGGGCTTGTCCCTTGGAGCCTTCCCTGAGATGGCAAACGGGAGGGCTGGATCAATCCTTCATTGTCAGCAAAGTTCTGGATTGCCTTGCAAGGTATAGAATGCCTGCACATATGGGGCCTCAGACCATCTGTCCTCACATCTACAGAAAAGTTTCAGCTGCCGGATGGAATCAAAATGAATGGTTCTTTCCTGGGGCCAACTCAGTCCTTCATGTAAATTATAATTTGGCCAAACCTTTGTGCAGAAGGATATGAGACATTTTTCCTCCAGATTCTGAGGGTTAAAGCAGTCCCAGTGTTTCAGGATACACTCCAAAGAAGTATAAGCTGGGGGTGGTGAAGAGAACAGGTTGCTTATTCTGAAAGACAAGGAATACAGGTGTCCCTCATTCCCTTCCTTCTTTCAGCGAAACTCAGGTGTGATGGAGAGAGAAAGCGAGCATCCTCCTTTCACTCTCCACCCTTTATCCCTGAGCCCTGGAGACCTTGCCAGGTGCTGGCCATGAGTACCAATGTGGTATGTAACCATGAAGCAAAGAAAACCTGGAGAACAATAATTAACTGCCCTCAGTACACCTCCATTTCTCCCTATTGTTGGCAAACTGAGTTCTCTTGGCAGGCTTATGCCATGCAGCATGGCCTCTTTCCATGGGGAGGGAGGATAGTTGGCAGGAGTTGGTCTTGCTTATTTACGTTGGGCCTGTTACCTGGCTTTGGATCCCTAATACTTGGTTTTTCCTTTTAGGGCCTCTGCCTGAAGCTTGGAATCAAGTTTGGGACTGAAAAGACATTTAAGAGGCTGTTGAGTGTCTCAAATGTGTCCTGTTGAATTTGCAGTTATCAGCCGGCAGGGGTCGCTCCTCTGTTAACGTTCCTATCAGAAACAGAGTGGGCTGGGGGAGCCCTCTCACTTAGAAAAGGGAAAAAGAGAAAAAAAGTTTAAGGGGGAAAAGGGAAAGATTCTGGAGGAAGAATCCCTTGCTCAGTGCAACAGGGCGTTTCTAATCCTTATAGCTTTCCCCCAGTTCAGACCAGACTGAACTCCTTGGCCTGGGAAAGAAAGGGTCCACTGGTGTGGCAGGCAGGAAGCACCCATCCTTTGGCCCCGTGGGGTTCGTGGCTACCACTGCAACTTTCTGTTGCCCCCACTCATGGCTGTCGGGCTTGCCTTTGCCTACTCTAGGCACTTCCAGGTGCCCAGGCTGGGAAGGAAAAGGACAAGGAGAGGTGCCCTTCGCCCTGTGTGCCTGCAGCTGTCGGGGTAGAGGCATACAAGGAACCTCTGGGAACAATTGTTCTGATTTGCACCTTTGGCAGCTGAGCCTAATGCTCATTTTACTTAGTAACATTGCTGCAGCCTGTAGCAAAACTCACGTTATGAAGGAAGAGATAAGAGCCATTTTGAACTGTGTGAGAGAGGAAAAGAAACAAAGTCTGGGTGTTTTGACCGGCTGGTTGGGCAGAGCTTTTGAAGGGAAACAGAGCCTCTCACCTGCAGGAAAGAGAGGTGGCCGCGTTTCAGAAGAGAGACAGACCTAACAGTTTCACATTTGTTTGCATTCACCTTCCAGGATACCGAATGGACCCCCAGCTGAAGTGGAAAAAGTTCCCTTGTCCCCCTTGTAGGGCATGCTGTAGGGGTGTGGCTTGTGTCGTCAGTGCCCCAATGCTCTAACCTGTTTGGGAGCATACAGATGGACAGGCTATGGGGCTCCAACTTCACAGCAGTGTCTAGGGGTGAATGTTCACAGCTCCTCAAGCCCCAGTGAGCATGTGTTACAGGTGCTCTGTTAGTTTGCCATCTATGGGAAGCTTGTGTTAACCAGCTCAATTAGACTCTCTACTGTATTACAAGGACAGAGGGCTTTCTGTATCTCAGGTTCTTGCCTTGTTGTACCGAAGAATCAGATCACACATGGGCTTGGAGAATGAGTGCAAAGTTTTATTGAGTGAAAGTCACTCTCTGCTGATGTGGAGCCAGAAGGAATAAAGTTTTCCCTGGAGCTGGGCTGCTCAGTGGCCCTAGCTCTCCCCTGACTGCCTTGGCCAAACTCCACCTCGTCCTACTGCTGGTGTGCTAGTGTCAGTCAGGGTGCTCCCTTGACATCCTCTCACCGTTCAGCTGCTTGTGTCTTCTGCTGATGTGCTCTTCTCAACATCTGGCTACTTGTATGTCTGCCCGCTAGAGTCTTGGGTTTTTGTAGGCCCAGGATAGGGTTGCGGCAGGCCAGGGTGGTCTTGAAAAATGCAACATTTGGGTGCAAAGGCAGGTGTGCCTGTCCTCATCTAGGTCTGTGGGGGTGGAGCCCTAGCAACGGACCACACCTTCCTCTACCCAGCACTTCCCTGCCCTACTCCCATATCAGTTTGACAGAACACCCCATGGACCATTGGTGATCGTGGCCACAGGAAACAGGAGGAAAAGTTGGTAAGAAATTTATATTGTGGGTCAAGTGCCATCTTAGCCTTAGTAGAAAAGAACAGATGAATTGCTATGGTGTTTTGTTTTTTTTTAATTACAGGCCTTGGCTCCCAGACAGCATCTCTGGACATTTCCAGGGCCTCAGGGAACTCATTACAATGAGGGAAAGGGCCTTGGGCTGTGCAACTCATTATCATGAGGGAAAGGCTCAGTGCTTTGCAAGTCTCAGGTCTGGCCCAGTGCAGTCCCAATGGTGGGGATGAGGGGATGCTTGCATCACCACACTCCCCTACTTTGGGGCAGTTCAGCATAAAGAGAGATACTCTATGTTTGGGAGAAAGAAAGCGAAAAGAACAAGAGTCTCTGCCTGGTAATATAGAGAATTCTTCTGGATCTTATCCAAGACTACCAATGAGTCTGCAAAAATCAATGCATTATTAAGATTGGGACCAAAGTCCCTTTGAATACCTGGAAAGCCTTTCCAAGAAGGACAGGCCCAGACTGTGAAGACTATAATAAATATCTTATTCTTTGATGCTCAGACACTGACAAACATCTATAAGCACCAACATCCCTAGGAAAACATAACCTCACTAAATGAACTATATACAACATCAGGGACTAATCCTGGATACAAATAATTCAAAATAGCTATGTTGCATTAACTCAAATTCAATATAACAGAGAAAGAATTCAGATAAATTTATCTACCAGATAAATTTAATAGAGAGAATGAAATAACTAACAAATTATAGATTTGAGAAATGCAATTAACATGCTGCAGAATGCCTAAGAGTCTCTTAATAGCAGAACATATCAAGGAGAAGAAAGAATTATTGAGCTTGAACGCAGCTTACTTGAAAACACAGAAGCAGAGGAGTCAAAAGAAACAAGAATTAAAAACAATGAAGCATACCTACAAGATCTAGAAAAAAGATTCAAAGGGGAAAACCTAAGAATTATTGGCCTTCCAGAGGGGGTAACAATTTTATTCAAAGAGATAATGTCAGAGAACTTTCCGAATGTAGAGAAAGATATCACATTCAAGCACAAGAAGGTTATAGAACACCAAGTGGACTTAACCCAAAGAAGATTACCTCAAGACATTTAATAACCAAACTCTCAAAGGTCAAGGATAAAAAAAAATCCTAAAAGAAGCCAGAGAATAAAAGCAAATATCATATAATATAGCTCCAATATGTTTGATATCAGATTTTTCAATGGAAACTTTACAGACCAGAGCAGAGTGGCATGACATAAAGGGCTGAAAAAATTACCCTTGAATAACATATCCACTGAAAACATCATTTAAATATGAAGGAGAAATAAAGACTTTTCCAGACAAATAAAAGCTTAAAGATTCCATCAATATCAGCTCTGTCCAACAAGAAATACTAAAAGGAGTTCTTTAATTTGAACAAGAAGGATGTTAATGCTCAAAAAAAATCATCTGAAGGTGCAAAACTCACTGATAATTGTAAGTACACAGAAAAACACAGAATACTACAGTACTGTAATTGTGATATGTAAACATCTTGATTTAAGTATAAAAACTATTGAATCAATCAAAAATAATAACTACAACAACTTTTCAATATAGAAAGTAAAATAAGACATAAAAAGAAACAACAAAAACTTAAAAAGCATGGGGATGAATTTAAATGTGGAGTTTTTATGAGTTTTTCTTTTGTGTGTGTGTTTGTTTATGCAATCAGTTTTAAGTTGTCATCTGTTTAAAATAATGGGTTATAAGAGAGCATTGGCAAGTCTCAACCTCAACTCAAGAAACAGATACACGAAAAATAAAATGCAAGACATTAAAGGGTACCACCAATGAAATCACCCCATCATTAAAAGAAAGACATGAAATAAGGAGAGAAGGAAGAAAAGACTGAAACACAACCAGAAACAAGAAAATTACAGGAGAGAAGTCCATATTTATCCGTAAAAACATTGAATGTAAATGGACTAATCTCTCCAATCAAAAGACATAGTGCCTCAATGGATCTAAAACAAAACCCAATGATCTGTTGTGTACAAGTAACACAGATCACCTGTAAAGATATGCATAGATGGAAAATAGAGAAATGGAAAAAGATATTCCATGCTAATGGAAATCAAAAAAGAGCAAACTTGCTACAGTTACATTAGGCAAAATCAATTTCAAGGCAAAAAGTGTAATAAAAGACAAAAGAAGGTATTATATAATGATAAAGATATCAATTCAGCAAGAGGATTGTATCAGTCCATTCTCAAACTGCTAGTAAATACATGCCTGAAACTGGGTGATTTATTTAATTGATGCATAGTGCAGCATGGCTGGGGAGGCCCCAGGAAACTTACAATCATGGTAGAAGAGGAAGCAAACACCTTCTTCTTCACATGGTGGCAGGAAGGAGAAGTGCTGAGCAAAAGGTGGAAACCCCTTATAAAACTATCAGATCTTATGATAACTCACTAACATGGGACACACTATGGAAGACTGCCTCCATGATCTAATTACTTCCCATTAGGTCCCTCCCCCAATATGTGGAGATTACAATTTGAACTACAATTTAAGATGAGATTTTGGTGGGGACACAGACAGACCATATAAAGGATATAACAGTTGTAAATATACATACATTCAATGCTGGAGCACTCAGATATATAAGCAAATATTATTAGAGCTAAAGAGAGATGGACTCTAATAAAATAATAGCTGGAGAATTCAACACCTCACTCTCAGCATTGGACAGACCTCCCAGACTGAAAATAAGCAGAGAAACATTGCACTTAATCTACACTATAGAAAAAATGGACCAATTAGATATTTACAGACCATTTCATCCAATGGCTGTAGAATACATATTTTTTTCTTCAGTGCATGAATCATTCTCAAGGATAGACCATATGTTAGGTCATAAAACAAGTCCTAAAATATTAAAAAAATGTGAAATAATATCATCTTCTCTGAATGCACTGAAATCAAACTAGAAATAGATGAAAGAGGGATTTGGGGAACTATATAAATACATAGAAATTAAACAATATGCCCCTAAATGACCAGTCAATGAAGAAATTAAAAAGGAAACTGAAAAATGTCTTGAAATAAATTATAATAGAAGCACAACATACCAAAACCTGAGATACTATAAAAGCAGTATCCAGAGGGTAACTTACAGCTATAACTGCCTACTTCAAAAAAGAAGAAAAGCTTCAAATAACCTAACAATGCATCTTAAAGAATTAGAAAAGCAAGAGCAAACTGTATCCAAAAGTAGCAGAGGAAAAGAAATAAATATCAGAGCAAAATTAAACAAAATTGAAATGAAAAAAGAAATGCAAAAGATCGATGAAACAAGTTTGTTTTTTGAAATGATAAACAAATTGACAAACCTTTAACCAGACAGAGAAAAAAAGAGAAAGGCCAAAATAAATAAAGTCGGAGATTAAAATGAAGACAAATAAAACTACAGAGGTTAAAAAAATCATCAGTGGCTACTATGAACAAATATATACTGCAAATTGGAAAATCTAAAATAAATGAATAAATTCCTAGACATATACAACTTATCAAGTTTAAATCATTATGAAATCCAAAATTGAAACAGACCAATAAAAAGTAATGAGATTAAAACTGTAATAAAATGTCTCCCAGTAATGAAAAGCCCAGAACCTAATGGCTTCCCTGCAGAATTCTACTAAACATTTAAGAAAACCAATACCAATCCTACTCACTTTACCAAAAAAAAGAGGTGAAAGAATACTTTCAAACTCAATCTATGAGGTCAGTATTACCCTGACACCAAAACCAGACAAAGATGTACCAAAGGAAGAAAACTCCAGGCCCATATCTCATGAATACTGATGCGAAAATCCTCAAAACACTAACCAACTGAATTCAACAATACATTATAAAGATCATTCATTATATCCAAGTGGAATCTAGCCCAGTGATGGAAGGATGGTACAACATATGCAAATCAATCAATGTGATACATCATATCAACATTATGAAGGACAAAAATCATATGATGACTTCAACTGATTCAGAAAAAGCATATGGTGAAATTCAACATCTCTTCATGACAGAAACTCTCAAAAAACTGGGTACAGAATGAATATATCTCAACATAATGAAAGCCATATATGACACAGTCACAGATAGTATAACACTGAATCAGGAAAGACTGAAAGTCTTTTCTCTAAGATCTGGAATATAACAAAAATTTCTCCCATTGGCTGCTGTTATCCAACTTAGTAATAGCAGTCTTAGCTAGAGCAATCAGACAACAGAAGAAAATAAAGATGTCCAAAATGGAAAAGAGGAAATCAAATTATCCTTGTTTGCAGATGATTTCATCTTTTATTTGGAAAAACCTAAAGACTCCAAAAAACCAAAAAACTATTAGAACTTATAAACAAATTTAGTAACCTTGTAAGATACAAAATTATCAACATATGCCAAGAGCAACCAATCTGAACATGAAATCAAGAAAGTAATTACATTTATAGTAGCCACAGATAAAATTAATTACCTAGAAATTAACCAAATAAGTAAAAGACCTTTACAATGAAAACTATGAAAGACTGATGAAAGAAATTGAAGAGGATACCAAAAAAATAAATAAATAAAAATGGAAATATATTTCATGTTCATTGGTTGGAGGAATCAATATTGTGAAAATGCCCATAGTATCAAAAGCAATCTACAGATTCAATGCAATCCTTATCAAAATATCAATGACATATGTTGCAGAAACAAAATAAATAATTTTAAAATTTCAATGGAATCACAAAAGACTCAGAGTAACCAAAGATATCCTGAGCAAAATGAACAAAACTGAAGGAATCACATTACCTGACTTTAAATTATACTACAGAGCTATAGTAACCAAAACAACATGGTATTGGCATTAAAATGGACACGCAGACCAATGGAACAGAATAGAGAACCCAGAAACAAATCTGAACACCTACAGTGAACTCATTCCCATCAAAGATGCCAAGAGCATACACTGAGGAAAGGACAGTCTCTTCAATAATCGGTGCCGAGGAAACTGGATATCCATATGCAGAAGAATGAAACTTGATTGTATCCTCATCATATACAAAAATCAAATCAAAATGAATTAAAGACAAATTTAAGAACTCAAACTATGAAACTACCACAAAGAAACACCAGGAAATTCTCTAGGACATTGGTCTAGGCAAAAGTTTCTTGGATAATAGCCCACAAGTACAGGTAACCAAAGCAAAAATAGACAAATTGGATCAAATTAAGTTATAAAGCTTTGGCTCAGAAAAGGAAACAATCAACAAAGTGAAGAGACAACCCCCAGTATGGGAGAAAACATTTGCAAACTACCCTTCTGACAAGAGATTAATAACCAGAATATATAAGAAGGTCAAATAGCTCTATACGGAGAAACCCCCACTAATAATCCAATGTAAAATAGGCAAAAATTTGAATAGACATTTCTCAAAAGAAGCCATACAAATGGCAAACAGGCATATAAAAAAGTGCTTAACATTACTGATCATCAGAGAAATGCAAATCAAAACTACAGTGAGATGTCATTTTATCGCATTTAAAATGGCTTTTATACAAAAGTCAGGCAATAAAAAATGCTGGTGAGAAAGTGGAGAAAGGAGAACCTCCTACGCTGTTGATGGAATGTAAATTAGTACAAGTACTGTGAAGAATAGCTTGAAGGTTCCTCAGCACACTGAAAATAGAGCTATCATATTATCCAGCAATCATATGGCTGGGTACGTACACAAAAGAAAGGAAATTGGTATATTTGCACTCTCATCTTTGTTGCAACATTTTTCACAATATCCAAGATCTGGAAGCAACCTAAGTGTCCATCAACAGATGAATGGATAAAGAAAATGTGGTATATGTACACTATGGAATACTATTCAACCATAAAAAGAATAAGATTCTGTCATCTGCAACAACATAAATAGACCTGCAGAGCCTTATGTTAAATGAAATAGGCCAGGCACAGAAAGATAAACCAATATTATGTTCTCCCTTATTTGTGAGACCTAAAGCAAAACAATTCAACTTATGGAGATAGAGAGTAGAGGAATAGTGACCAGAGGCTAAGAAGAGTAGTGTGGAGTATGGGGGAAAATGGCAATGGTTAATGGGTATAAAAACATAGAAAGAATGAATAAGTCCTAGTATTTGATAGCATAATAGGGGGACTACAGACAATTGTACTAGCCTAACGGACACCATCTTAGCTGTAACTGCCATTTTTGACTCTCCCTCCCTGCCATGTCTCCCTTGGGTGCATAACTGGGCCACACTGATGCTATGCTTATGTCATGCTGACTCTGTGCTTATCCTACCACATAATGAATGTAAATACATCCTGCTTGGCAAGCACACCTGCTATTGTGTTTAACTCTCCTTGGACCCGCCCCCCACCGTGATTGTTTGGAAATACCCTGGACTGCAACCAAGTCCCTCTAACCTG
This sequence comes from Cheracebus regulus, assembly GCA_963574635.1. Taxonomy (NCBI): domain Eukaryota; kingdom Metazoa; phylum Chordata; class Mammalia; order Primates; family Pitheciidae; genus Cheracebus; species Cheracebus regulus. Next base: position 136,165 of record CAUYQU010100762.1, read on the forward strand.
CTCATTCTGCTTCTGTAAAATTCCGCTTCAGCTAGGCTCCCCCTCCCCTACCTAAAGCAAGGTATAAAAAGGAATTAAGCCCCTTCCTTGGGGCCGAGAGATTTTCAGCATGAGCTGACTTTCAGTCACCGGCAACAAAGGACTCACAATCAGACTTCAGAGGGTCTAAGAACTCGCTCAGATATAACACAATAATAATTTAATTGTACTTTAAAAATAACTTAGAATATATTGCATTGTTTGTAACACAGAGGATAAATGCTTGCAGGAATTGATACTCAATTTTCCATGTTGGGATAATTACACATTGCATGCTTGTATCAAATACTTCCTGTACATTATAAACATATACACCTAGTATGTAGCCACAAAAATTAAAGAGAAAAAAAAAAGGAAATAAAGATCAGATATCTTGGAGCGTAATTGCTTCTGGTTCAATTTCCTGGTCTGCCATTTACTAGATCTTTGATACTTGACAGTATCTCTTTGCCTCAGTTTTCTCATGAATAAATGGGGTTATGATATTATGTACATTATGTAATAAATGAATTAATATGTACAAACCCCTTGAGATATGGCATAAAATGAATAAATGAATGATGTTAGTAACTTCTGTTTTTACATATTCATTATAAATTGTTTTTTGAATCTAATCTCAGAGATTTGGGCAGATTGTCAAAAACTCTATATGTACAGCCTTAACATTTTTTAAACATGTGAATACCAGTCCTAATAATATTAAATTTATGTAAAACTTAGTATAAAATTCAGAACCTTCTGTCATTTGCCCTTCACTTAAAAAAAAACCTAAAAGTTAGATACTATTATTTATTTTTGACTAGAAACTGATATTTCCATAATGTATATGAAATTTAGGCATAGATCTGTATATTACAAATGCACTTAAGTATATTGACATATGCTTAATGTAATATATTGATATCATAAATAGTATGTTTAATCATATGTTAGGGACATTATAAGGATCATTTCTGCATTTCAAAAAGTTTTCCCAACATTATGTTTTAATGTTCACAACCCAATTTATACAGAGGTTTGTTCATACTATAGATCAAGTTATACATTATTTCATTATTTTCAAAATATAAATTTACAGAATACATTTGTTTTTGAAACTGAGTCTCGCACTGTCACATGGGCTGGAATGCAATGGTGTGATCTCTGCTCACTGCAACTTCTGTCTCGTGGGTTCAAGCAATTCTCCTGTCTCAGCCCCCTGAGTAGCTGGGATTATAGATGCCTACCACCATGCTGGCTAATTTTTTGTATTTTTAGTAGAGACAGGATTTCACTATGTTGACCAGGCTGGTCTGGAACTCCTAACCTCATGATCTGCCTGTCTTGGCCTCCCAAAGTGTGGGGATTACAAGCATGAGCCACCTTGCCCAGCCAATTTGCAGAATACATTTTATATTACAAAGTTTATTAACATATGCTTCTTTATCATCCCTTATTATGAACTCCATGATATTAACAATCAATGTATCATCTATTCAAAATTGTTTTAAAAATCATCATATCTATGTATCTATATCAATATCATCTATGCATCTCTACCTATCTATACAGTTTTTATTATACTTTAAGTTCTGGGATACATGTGCAGATCGTGCAGGATTGTTACATAGGTATACACATGCCATGGTGTTTTGCTGCATCCATAAACCCCTGGCCATCTACATTAGGTATTTTTCCTAATGTTATCCCTCTCCAATATCTATCTACACTTTGATTTTGTAATTATTATAGTTGAGTATTACTATAGCCTATTGATGAATATTTTGATACATAACTTTCTCTTATTCATTGGTTATTGCAATTTTCCTTTAGTAATAGGCTTACACAATACATATAAGCAACAGTATACATCTAGAGAAGATTTTTGCCCTGAAGTGTGTGATAAAGATAACATGCAAATAAATCGCAAAAACGTTTCAGGTTCACAAAGAACATTACCATATCGAAGACACTGAAAACTACTGCAAAAAAGAAATAATCTATCCTTTCATTTTCAACCATTTTTCATCTAAATACTGTTTCAGAGTTTCACAACAAATAGCCTATGAAATCCATGGGGAATTTTGGTTCAGATGTTTGTTACCAGGGATATATTGTTATCGTATGTTGACTTTAATATTACTGATCTCTTCAGTACCTGATCCGGTTGGAATCATAATTCTGAATTTTAGTAATATAATTTTAAGGTAGATTTTTGCTCTTCACTATATGAAAATATAATAAAATGTGATATACTTGGATCAAGTTAAAAAATCATAAAAGGATTATACTTTTCAGAATATAAATTAAAATACAGAAGAAAGTTATGATAATGTAGCAGCATAAATTATTAACATTTTGTCTGCTCAAAAAACAGTCGCTGTGCTTAGAATTTATAAGTAGGACATAAAAATATTTTAAGGTAAAATCAATGATTTCTTGAAGCTCAGTTAAGGAATGATATTATGTATTAAAGAGACTTCACAACTGTCAATTTTGAGACCTGCTGTTTCACAGGCACTAATTTTATTTTATTTCAGAGATACTTTATACATGCACCAGATACTGTTTATAGCAATGTACTGGGGATACTAATGCTCCCTTGTTGAGTACCTTATAGTAACTTCAACTTGAGCAATATTTTAGAAAGGAGAATGCATATTTTCCTTAAAACCAGCTACCTTTTGTGGTCATTTGACCCATGACTGGGGTGAGAGCTCAGAATGCTTCAGGATTACAAGTATAAATATTCACCCAGGAGAATAAGGCTTAAACTCTAAAATAATTGTGAATATTATCATATTTAGTTCCCTAATGTTCAATATCATCTAAAAGCATATTAGCTCAAAAGTTTGTGTTTTCACCAGGACCTCTCTCTGCAGATCCAACTATGTGCTCATCATCCTGACTTGTAATAAGTGCATCACATTTTTCAAACAGAACATGTCCAGACCCAAACTATTTATTTTCTCCACTAAACCTGTTCCTTATGTAATCTTTCCCATCTCAGTATATGGAAACTCCCTCCTTCCAGTTGGCAAGAGGAGAAAAACACTTATATACATCCTTGGCTCCTTTTCTTTCATATCTAACCATTAATCCTTTAGCATATCCTGTCTGCATTCCATTAAAAATAAATCCATAATCACACCATTCAGCAGTAACACTCCTACAATTCTACTACCAGTCATTAGCATTTATTCCTGGAATTGTTATTCAAAAATTACCATGTACCTTAAAAAATCTTGACGTTGTACAAAAAAAAAAGACCAAACATGTTTAAAAGCTATTTTGAATACTATCTTTGATGGGATTATGCATATTGTTGACAATCCTAAGCAAAAAGAACAAAGCCAGAGACATCATGCTACCTGATTTCAAACTATACTACAATGCTACAGTAATCAAAACAGCATGGCACTGGTACCAAAACAGAGATATAGACCAATGGAATGGAACAGAGGCCTTGGAGGCAACAACACACATCTACAACCATCTGATCTTTGACAAACCTGACACAAACAAGCAATGGGGAAAGGATTCCCCGTTTAATAAATGGTGTTGGGATAACTGGCTAGCCATGTGCTGAAAGCAGAAACTGGACCCCTTCCTGATACCTTACACTAAAATTAACTCCAGATGGATTAAAGACTTAAACATAAGACCTAACATGATAAAAACCCTAGAAGAAAACCTAGGCAAAACCATTCAGGACATAGGCATAGACAAGGACTTCATGATTAAAACACCAAAAGCACTGGCAACAAAATCCAAAATAGACAAATGGGATCTAATTAAACTCCAGAGCTTCTGTACGGCAAAAGAAACAATCATTAGAGTGAACCAGCAACCAACAAAATGGGAAACAATTTTTGCAATCTACTTATCTGACAAAGGGCTAATATCCAGAATCTACAGAGAACTAAAACAGATTTACAAGAGAAAAAACAAACAAATCCATCCAAAAGTGGGTGAAGGATATGAACAGATACTTTTCAAAAGAAGACATATATGAGGCCAACAAACATATGAAAAAAATGTTCATTATTGATTATTAGAGAAATGCAAATCAAAACTAAATTGAGACACCACCTCACGCCAGTTAGAATGGTGATCATTAAAAAATCTGGAGACAGATGCTGGAGAGGATGTGGAGAAATAGGAACACTTTTACACTGTTGGTGAGAGTGTAAACTAGTTCAACCACTGTGGAAGACAGTGTGGTGCTTCCTCAAGAACCTAGAAATAGAAGTTCCATTTGACCCAGCAATACCATTACTGGGTATGTACCCAAAGGATTATAAGTCATTCTATTATAAAGACACATGCACATGTATATTCATAGCAGCACTGTTTGCAATAGCAAAGACCTGGAACCAACCCAAATGCCCATTGACTGGACAAGGAAAATGTGGAACATACACACCATGGAATACTATGCAGCCATAAAAAATGATGAGTTTGTTTCCTTTGCAGGGACATGGATGAATCTGGAAACCATCATTCTCAGCAAACTGACACAAGAACAGAAAATCAGACTCCGCATGTTCTCACTCATAGGTGGGTGATGAACAGTTAGAACACAGGGACACAGGAAGGGAAGAATCACACACTGAGGTCTGTTGGTGGGGGCCAGGGAGGGACAGCAGGGGTTAGGGAGGTCAGGGAGGGATAACATGGGGAGAAATGCCAGATGTATGTGACGGGAGGATGGAGGCAGCAAACCACATTGTCATGTGTATACCTATGCAACAATCTTGCATAATCTGCACATATTACACAAAACCTAAAGTATAATAAAAAGAAGATAATAAATTTGTGTTGTTTTAAGCCCCTAAAAAAAAAGAAAAAAAAAAACAGAAATATTTAGCTTTACAGAAAAACAGTATTTTGTAACATCACTAAGAGAGTACTCTCTACCTGAGGACTGAAATCCCCAAACGACTGCAAGCCCTGAACTCCGGAGTTGAGTACAGAGTTGGATCAGCGTAAGTCTCTGCCCCAAAGAAATAAATGGAAGGAAGTAAAAGCATGGAGACATAGAAGTGGCCAAAGTTATAATTTGGGGTAGAGTACAATTTTCTATATCCATCCAAACAATCGTATGTTCTCTTACATTTTTCAATATAGGTTAAACTGAGTGTAAGGGAAGCTGTCAAAATGCTGAAATTTCTACCAGATTATTTAGAAACTTAATATCATATGAGCTTTGGATTTGGTTAGGGCATAATGGGACAGATCTGATACTTAATGCTACCAAATTTTGTAGTAAATATATCAATCAGCTTTCCATAAAATAATGTGGTGTCACAGACTGCCCAAAATTTATGTAGCACACAAAAATCAACCCAATTTCTTGCCTGAAAAAGACAAACTTTGAAATGCTGATTTATAGACAAAAAGTTCCCCATGGCTCAGGCTGATTCTGAGGCTTAACACTGCACTGCGCGTGGTTTTATCTATTCTCATCTTACTTCCTACATTCCCTTGCTGCTCTCTCCTGAAGCACTTCCTTCATAAATCACTTACACCTGAATGCTTGACTCGTAGTTGGCTTCTGGGAGAACCAGATCCAAGAAGTATCACCTTGATTCTTTTAAAGGTGATGGCCACAGCACCTTTGATTTGATCTATGCCTCCAGTTGCATTTATTGGACATGCCCTTGACTTGCTTGGCCTCCAGTACTTGTATTAAATTGAATCTTTTATTGAAGTTGGAGAGCACTTTTATTTTCGAACCAAGCTCTAGATTTTCTGAACTTTCTCTATTCTCTTCCAATTTTTGTTTACAAAACAAATTTGCTGTTTTTCTCTGAGTTTGTTCTTTTTAAAAGAATATTCTTTATCAAATGCAGATAGTAGAGCCAGCTGATGTGTTCAAGATCATTAGGCATATTTCCCATTTCCCTCTTTATTACAGGCGATACTTTTAACAAATGTTCGACCATTACATAAGACATGTCTCTGTCTTTTCAATATCCCTTAATAAGTATTAATCTAAATTTTTGGTCTTCTATATTAGTTATTTTGTCCTTGATTAACCTTACACTCACTGCTAAACATTATAAATTTTTGCCCCACTTCTGGATACTAATGTTGTCTCTGACATCTGTATTCCTAATAACACCTTGTAAAAAAAACACTACAAAGCTTCAGGAGCATGCAGTAAGAGGCTTTTATTTTGCACTTACATCTCTGTGGTTTGGCTAGGATATAAATGAGTAAGTTAAGTTCAGCTTGTTTGGCTCTAGGCCGTGGGATTCTGTCTTAATTATTCTTTCGTGAGCAATGGACTTTCTGGGGCATGATCCTCTCATGATAGTGGCACACGCACTAAACACAAGCTCAAATACACATGCACATTTCAATCCTTTGCCCAAATCATATCTACTCTCATGTGATCGGCCAAGCACGTCATATGACAATACCAAATTAGTGAAGTGGAGAATATGTGCTACCTCTTTTAGGAGAAAATGCAAAGTAATATAACAAAGGGCATGGAGAAAGAAAGGGGTAAATAAACCCCTTTCTTAGAAAAATAATTTTGTTTAACACAGAAGAGTACATTGCTAACATATCTTCAAGTAGAAATGATAGAAACTAGATGATCATTCAGTCTCTTAGACTCCAGAACTCTCTCAACAGAATTACTAAATTGATCTTGTTCTGGAAAGACATTTTGCCTATACCTATCTCAACTATGGAAGGCTGTGGAAGCAGTCAACAAGGGGAACTCTTCCAGACAGCAGAGGTGGAAGCTTCCAGATTGACTGACCAAATAATTCACTATATTGTCAGGGCAAAGAGTCCCTGCATTGCTGTCCATTATGTGGGCTTTATTTATTCTGTTCAATCCTCACCATTTCCAAATGTGAACTATTAATGATATAATTATTACCATGGAATAGTAGAAACATTGTAAGAAGATGAATGTACATTTAACCAAATACCACTAGGCCATAAAGAGGCTCAGGAAGAAGTTTGACAAGGAAAAATGAATATTTCTGAGCACCTTAGACATGAGCATATAGGTATAGTTGTTTAAAATTTTGAGCTGTCTCCTTTTTGTCTGAAATAGCTTGGTTTTATAATAGCTCAGTTACTTCTAAAGGCTAATATATCTTCCTATGGATTTTGCATACCTTATTATCTTCACAAACATTCATACATTTATGAGGTGTGTATAGATGTCAACTAGAGAGGGTAGAGTATAAGTCTCTCAGTGACATCCTTTCTATTCTAGTACATTAGCTCCATCATTTAAGTAGAGTTAATCCCACTGTGAATTTCAGGATTGGATCCTTATTGGTCTGTGTCATTTAAGCCAATGCAGCCCATCTTATCTCATTGCTAAGTTCAGAATAGGTGTATAATCTATGTGGTCTGTGAGAGTAAAAATTAGGAGTCTTGTTCAAAGGTTATGGGTAGAGATGTGTTCTTTTCCTGGTAGTAGATGGAAAAACATATAAAACCAGATTGTTTCTGGAACCCAAAATTAAGAAAAAGTTAATATGGAAAGAACACAAAGTCAACATCATCAGAGAGAATTTAAGGTGGACTTCAGGTCAAACTTTGTCTGAAACCTGTCCTTTACAAGGTCTTTTTAGTCAGAAAAATCAGTATATATCTTTTATTATTTAAGGTATTTTTACAATTTATTTGTATTTCAAAACAACTCAAAACAGTACACACACAAATATTACTAAAATAAATACTTATGTTTTTATGAGTTATAAAATTTAAATTGTTTCTATTTGTGAAGTAGATACATCAGGGCAACGTAGAAACAATACCAAGAGCAGGAAAAAATTAATATGCACTGGGTAGTCCATGAGCTATAGAAAGGAAGTCCAACACTGGGTTTGAAGTTCATGGATAGACTAAAATCTCCAGTGAAAAGCTGACTACATAGTATGGTTATTTGTGTCCTGAGAGATGTGGCCTCTGAGTGATGTTAGTAAATTATGATGAGATGTTGATACGGAATAAAGAAGTGAATAGCAAATTCAGCCACACATCAGGTGACCAAGAATTGTGAGGCATGAGGAAATATCACAGAAGGTTTGGAGAGACCTCATATCTCCATCATACATGAGGCAGACTCTCTACTGAGTCACCAAATCAGGGCCACATGGCAGCTGAGAGCAGAGGCAGAGCAAGATGACAGAACAGAAGGCTCCACCAATAGCCCCCGACCTCTCTGCCAAAAGAACACCAATTTACAACTATCTACACAGAAAAACAAAAACAAAACAAAACACAAACACCTTTATAAGAACCAAAAATCAGGTAAGGCCTAATGGTACCTGATTTACCTTTGTAGTGCTCAAAAAGGCTCTGAAGAGATATAAAAAACAGGTCTGCATCACTGACGCCAAGCCTTCTCCACCCCTGGCAGTGGCCACATGGCGCAGAGAGTGTCTCTGGGCATTGAGGTGAGCAACTGTGTGGCATTTAATTCAGTGCGTCCTGTTAGAGCAGAAAGGAACACAGGACCAAACTCAGCTGTCACTTGCCCATGGAGGGAGCATTTAGACAGCCTTAGACAGAGGGGAATTGCTAAGCCCAGTGGTCTGAGCTTGCTGCAGATCTCGTCACTGTGGGCTACAGTGCTCCGTGTCTCTGAAGGAGTTTGAAAGGCACTTCTAGTTCAGTGTTGAACCAGGCCTAGAGACAGCGGACTGCAGGGTCAGGAACCACACTGAGACACCAGCCAGGGCAGTAAGAGAGTGTTGGCATCACCCTCCCCTAACCCCAAGCTGTACAGCTCAGAGCTCCAAAAGAGACCCCTTCCTTCCGCTTGAGGAGAGGAGAGGGAAGAGTGGGACGGACTTTTTCTTGCATCCTAGATACCTGCTCAGCCACAGCAGAATGGGGCACTGGCCAGAGTTGTGATGCCCCTATTCCAGGCCTGGCTCCCAGATGACATTCCTAGGCATACCCTGGGCCAGAAGGTAACCCACTGCCTTGAAAGGAAAGGACTCAATCCAGGCAGCATTCATCACCTACCAACTAGAGTCTCGTGGGCATGAATAACTAGCAGCAATACACAGATACTATGCTGAGGGCCTTGGGTGAGCCTCTGAGACTCAGGACATTACCAGTGGTGGTCATGGGGCAAAACTCCTTCCCCTTGAGAAAAACACAGGGAAAGTTGAAGGGGACTTTGTCTTGCACCTTAGGTCCCAGCACGGCATCAGAGGGACTGAGCACCAAGCAGGCTCTTGGGGACCCTGATTCCAGGAGCTGACTTTTGGATAGCATTTCTGGAGCTGCTCTGGACCAGAGGGCAGTTCACTGCCCTGAAGTGTGGGTCCCAGGCCAAGCAGCATTCACTATAAGCTGATTTAAGAGCTCTTGGGTCTTGAGGCATCAAGGAAACATTAACAGTTATCTGGTAGTACTTCTCATGGTCTGTGCTGGCAGTGGCTATGGAGTAAGGCTCCTCTGCCTTTGGAAAAAGGAGGGAAGGGTGTGAAGCACTGTATCTTGTGGTTTGAGTGCCAGCTCAGATGCAGTATAACAGAACACCAGGTAGACTTCTAGGATTTTTGACCCTAGTCACTAACTCCCACAAAGCATTTCTGGACCTACATGGGGTCTGGGGAACCTCACTGCCCTGAAGGCAAGGACAAGCCCTGTCAGGCTTTGCCACTGGTTGATTGCAGAGACCCAGGGCCTTGAGAAAAATAGGCAGTAATCAGGTAGTGTTTACCTTGGGTGAGAACAAGTGCTGTGCTAGCTTTAGAGCTGAGCCAGCTCAGTTATACAGGTGGTACCCACAAGGGTGCTCATGATACTCCATCTCAGCTTGAGGTGGCTCAGAACAGAGAGAGAGAGAGAGAGAAAGAGAGTGAGAGAGAGACCCTGTTTGTTTGGGGAGAAAGTAAGGGAAGAGAACAAGAGTCTCTGCCTGGTAATCCAGAAAATTTGCCTGGATTTTGCCCAAGACCATAAAGGCAGTACCTCTATAAGGTCACAAAAATCATAGCATTACTCGACTTGGGGTGCCCTCTAGAATATATATGGATTAGACCACAACACTCAATTCCTTTCAAAAATTGGGAAAGCATTCCAGAGAATGAATATAAATAAGTCCAGACTGTGTGATGAAAACTTCAATGCCCAAACACCAAAGAACATATGCTATCATCAACACAATCCAGGAAAATATGACCTCATCAGATGAACTAAATAAGACATCAGAGACCAATTTTGGAGAATCAGAGATTTGTGATCTTTCAGATGGATAATTCAGATGGATAATTGTGTTGAGGAAACTCAAAGAAATTCAAAATAACACAGGAAAGAAATTCTGAATTCTATGAGATAAACTTAACAAAGAGATTGAAATAATTTTAAAAGCTAAAAAAATTCTGGAGCTGAAAAATATAATTGGCATACCAAAGAATGCATCAGAGTTCTTTAATAACAGAATAGATGAAGTAGAAGAAAGAATTAGTGAGCTTGAAGACAGGCTATTCAAAAATTAACAATCAAAGACAAAAGGAAAAATAATTTAAAAAGTAAGCATGCCAACAGGATCTATAAAATAGCCTCAAAAGGGGAAACATAAGAGTTATTGGTTTTCAAGAGGGTAGAGAAAGACATAGGGGTAGAAAATTTATTGAAAAGGATATTAGAGAACTTCCCAAACCTAAAAAAAGATATGGATATCCGAGTACAAGAAGGTTATAGAACACCGAGAAGATTCAGTCCAAAGACAACTAACTTCAAGGAATTTAATAATTAAATTACCAAAGATCAAGGGTCCTAAAAGTAGCATGAGAAAACATAAAAATAACATATGGTGGAGTTCCAATACATCTGGCAGCAGATGTACCAATTGGAAACCTTACATGGGAGAGAGTGGCATGACATGTTTAAAGTGCTGAAGGAAAAACAACTTTTACCCTAAAATAGTATATCTGGTGAAATTATCCTTCAAACATGAAGTAAAAAATGAAGATATTCCCAAAAAAACAAAAGCTCAGGGGTTTCATCAACACCAGACCTATCCTACAAGAAATGCTAAGTGGAGTACTTCAATCAGAAAGTAAAGGACATTCATGAGCCATAAGTAATCACCTGAAGGTACAAAATACACTGGCAATAGTAAGTACACAGAAAAGCACAGAATATTAAAACACTTTAAGTGTGGTGTGTAAACTACTCTTATCCTAAATAGAAAGACTAAACAATAAACCAATCAAAAGTAATAACATCAACAACTTTTCAAGACATAATAAATACAATAAGATATAAATAAAACAACAAAAAGATTAAAAGCAGGGGGATGAAGTTAAGCCATAGAATTTTTATTTGTTTTCCTTTTGCTTGTTTAAGGTTTGTTTGTTTATGCAAACTGTGTTAAGCTGTAACCAGGTTAAGTTAATGAGTTATAAGGTAATATTTGCAAGCCTTATGGTAGCCCTAAACCAAAAGCATGGAGACCCAAGAAGCAAGAAACTAAATGATAGCACAAGAGAAAATCACCTTCACTAGAGGAAGACAGGAAGGAAAGACAGAAAGAAGAGAAGTGCACAAAACAACCAGAAAACAAATATCAAAATGGCAGGAGTAAATCTTTACTTATCAATACTAATATTAAATAGAAATGAACTAACTCTCTAACTGAAAAACACAGACTTGCTGAATGGATGAAGAAAACCAATGATCTGTTGCATATGAGAAACATTTCATCTATAAAAACATACATAGACTGAAAATAAAAAGATGGAAAAAGATGTTTCATGCCAATGGAAACCAAAAAGGAGCAGGAGTTATGTCAGACAAAAAGGAGCAGGAGCATACTTATGTCAGACAAAATAGATTTCAAGACAAAAATTATAAGAGACAAAGAAGGTCACTATAGAATGATAAAAGTGTCAATTTAGCAAGATAATTTAATACTTTTAAATGTATATGCACCCAATGTTACAGCACCTAGATATAGAAATCAAATATAACTTGAGCTAAAGAGAGAGATAAGATCCAATACAATAATAGCTGTAGATTTCAACATTCCATATTCAGTATTGGACAGATATCCCAGGCAGAAAACCAACAAAGATACATCAGACTTAATCTGCACTGTAGACCAACTGGATTTAACGGATATTTACAGAACTTTTCACCCATGAGCTACAGAATACACATCCTTTTCTTCAGCACAAGAAGGATTCTAAAGGACAGACCATATGTTAGGTCATAAAACAAGTTTTAAAACATTTTTTAAAAACATGAAATAATATCAAGCATCTTCTCCAACCACAACAGAATAAAACTAGTTAATATCAAGAGGACTTTTGGAAGCTATACGAATACACGGAAATTAAAAAAATATGCTCCTGAATAACCAGTGGGTCAATGAAGAAATTAAGAAGAAAATAATAAACTTTCTTGAAATAAATAATAATGGAAAACAAAACATCAAAACTTATGAGATATGGCAAAAGCAGTACAAGAGGGAAGTTTATTGCTATAAATGCCTACATCAAAAAAGAGAAAAACAGCAGTTAAATGAGCAGTCTAATAATGCATCTTAAAGAACTAGAAAAGCAAGAAAAAACCAAACTCAAAATTAGTAGAACAAAGAAATTATAAAGATCAGAGCAGAAATAAGTTAAATTTAAATAAAAGAAACATAAAATATCAATGAAACAAAACGTTGGTTTTTGAAAAGTTAAACAAAATTGACAAAATTTTAGCCACACTCAGAAAAAATAAAAAAGATCCAAAAAAAAAAATAAATCAGAAACACATGAAAATTTTTAAAAAAGGAGACATGGGAGAGAGATCCAAGATGGCCACATAGCAGCAGCTCAGGATTGTAGCTCCCAGTGAAAGCGCAGAGAGCGAGTGGATGCCGCAATTGCAGATGAATTTTTGATGCCCACAGACTGGGAGATTCCCGGTGAAGGAGCCACACGGGTCGCCAGTGCAACTCTTTTGGCCAGTGTGGCACTTCTCAGTGCGGAGCGTATGGGACTGGATGCCCTTTTAGTCGGGCTTCGCCGGTCCCATCCCCACAAGGAGAACAGCAATTAGAAGCACTGAGGACTGAGAACAAGCACAGCTGAACCCGGGAAGGCCCAGCTCTGTAGGGAAGGGGCACCCCCCGAAGGAAAACTAAGAAACAGAAAAAACTTCATCACCAACAAGCC